>CM032756.1:8986059-9276059 GCA_019155195.1 Avicennia marina
AACAACTTGCAACTCAAATGGGTGAAGTACTAAGAATTGATAAGTTTAGTCTCTTTTATTATATTGATTTCCTACATATGCCAATTTATATTGATTCTCAATTTAATTGCTTTGTTATGGATTGTTATTTCTAATGTCTTCAAGATATCTTTTCAGACTCTCATGAAGCTTCAACTCAAGGTTTAATAGGTTTTTCCAAGCATTGCTAAATTGAGTAATTAGTTCTATGAATAACAACGTTCTCTCTACACTAATGCTATAGTTTCATTCTTATTATTTACACAGGTTTAGTGTTCACAATTATACGTTAGCCCGTAAATTTTACTTCCATTATTCCTCACATAACAACAAATTAACTAGAAAAGTAGCTAATTCCTCTAATTACTATTCAATCCAATAATTGGGAATAATAATAGCGAAGACAATCAATCACAAAACCATACATACGTATTCAATCAATTACAAGCACAAGAGACTAGATAAATAATTAATAATCCATAATGTTATTGATAAAAACTATTCCTAAAATGATCAACATTCCAAACAACATAAAAATAATAAAAACAGAAGTACAAAAAACTTATGCTATTATCCTTGCATTGCATGGAGTATTGAAGTCTTTCCAATACTTGGCTCGGATCCCTTCTTCGTCACTTCTACAAAGTGTGTGAAATTGTTTTTCTAATTGTTGACAAATAAAAACTAAGCCTACAATCCTCTAACAACTGTGGATACCTCATATTCATAGTTAGGAAGCCCAAGGTTGGCATATAGATGCATCAAAAGATAAAAAAAGTCCTTGAAAAATCATGCAAGATCTCAATTCGAATTTATGTCTCATAGACTCTCGCGATCACAATGAGATTGTACAATAAGATTTCCCTTATTTTTGCTATTACATGTGTATAAGGCAGAAAATTGGGATACCGTTCTCAAGAGTAAAATACAAAGGGTTATCAATTTTGTTTGGTGATCCCCCATTGTAGTAAACTTTTTGTTTTACTTTTTCAATTCTAGTGACTACAACAAAACTAAACCCTCAATGAGATATGAGGCACAACTAGTAATTCATTACTTGTTTATGGCATGGAATGAGACAAGAACCACAATATCAATTTGATTGGTAATACCAAAATTCGACCATGTGAAAAGGCTTATGAGTTTCAAAGTAAAATAGGACAAACAAACAATCAGGGTATTACTGGATTTCACATACCTAAGGAAAAAACTTATCAGTTTACTAGAGGATTATGGATTTTCCAACACTCTCTTGATTTTACTACCTTGTGGCCAAGGTTCTAGCAAAGGTAGGTGTTGGCCTGGCAGATAACTTAGCACTGACTTGGCAATAACTTAGCATTAACATGGTAGTTGATGTGGCATCTAGTGATGCAACAATGTAATGAAGTGGCATAAAATAAGCACAAGTATTAGCAATGTTGTAGCACCAATATATTTGAAAAGTCATTGTGCAATCTTGTTTGGAAAGATTTTGTTGGAATCTTCATTCCTCATTTCTGGGATTTAGTCTAAACTAGTCAAGTGTCTATACATGGCATGAAATTAATTTATCTTATCTAATTAGATAAGGAAAACCATGTGAATCTTGGTCATTGTTGATAGAATCTACTCAAGATGTAAAGTATATCTTGCCAACTAGAAAACCAACACTAGTGTTTGGGCACCTGGTGTAGAGACTATATGGGAAATTGTGAATCTTTAATTTGGTGTAGATTTTTGGAGATTTCATGTCCAAAATGATTGGAAGCCATTGGTCTTAATGGGTTTAAGGTCTGAAAACTCCATTAGATGACTTGGATCTATTGTACTTCACAAGTTGAGTGAATTGAGTATGAACTTTATCTTGTTTGTGGTGAGGATCGATGAATAAATACATCTTGTTCAACTTAGTTAGATTAGTAGGGCTGGTTGTGTGAGTCATTGGGCAAAGTGGATTGGTTTTAAGTGCGTGAAAAGGTTAAGACCAAAGGAGTTTGGTCGAATGGAGTGTTTCTCTTGTAGCTTAGGTGTACTCTAGTAGAATTTGACATCGTGGGATCTTTTACCTAGGTAGGTGCTCCGGAAACATTGGAGGTTAGCTCCAAACTGTATTACCAATTGTTGTATTCCTTTTATTTACATTCTATTTGTGTGCATTGGTATTCCAACAAAACACATTCCCGGCAACATTTGGTATTGCAGCACCTAATCAAAACTATAAAGTGACATCAGAGCCACGTTACGATTTTGTGACTTGGTTTTCAAATAGGTGAGATCCTGAAAATTCTGACTAAGTCATGAGTATGAAAGAGATAACCTCAATTTCCCATCAACCATTGCTTAACAAATTAAACTACGCATATTGGATAGCCTACATGAGAGCATTTATCAAACCTGTTGATAAGAAGATCTGGTGTTCCATCACCAATGGATGGAGTCCACCAATCCACATAAATGAATGGAAATTGATGCCCAAGGAAGTCAAGGACTGGATTGCTAAAGAAGAAAAAGCTAGCTCAGGCAATTCAATGGATATCAACACCATATTCATAGGAGTCGATGAGAAGCAATTCAAATTAATTCCAACATGTGAATCAGCTAAAAATGGATGGGGCATTACAAAATGTGCATAAGGAAGGAGCACTGTATGCATGTCAAAGCTTCAAATACTTCCCTACCAATTCGAAAATCTTATAGTGGGAGAGGATGAAAATATAGCCTCGTTCAATGGCAAACTAAGGGTCATAACCAATTAAGTGTATAAACTAGGGAAGTAATACTTGAAAGCAAAAAATGTGTGTGAAACACTATGGCTAAAGTGGTTGCCATTAAAGAAGCTAGGGATGTTCAAATCAAGAGGCTAGACCGGCTTATGGGTTCTCTACAGACGTATGAGATGAATCTACTTCAAACTAAAAGGGATAAGGAAATAACTCTCATAATTAAACAAAACTGCGAAGACAATAGATGTTGCAACACCATGGACAAAGTCGTGCTTGCCACACATAAACTAAGGAACTTTCGGAAGAAGAAAAAAACACCAACAAGGCAACCACCAAACCAAAGAAGCATGAAGATGATCATTCAAACAGAAGTAGAGATTGAAGACTAAACGAAAAGGTATCTAGTGTCACAAGTGTGCTGACTTTAGGCATGTCCTTACCAATTGTGCAAATACCTTGAAGAAGTTGGGGATATCAACGACAACTACTTGGAGCGTGGATGATCCTGACTAATCTAAGGAGGAGAAACTTGTATCAGCTCATGTGGCCTTAAATTCCATAAAAAAGAAGAATCTTGTTTCTATAGCTAGTGTTGTAACACCAGCGGAAACTGATAGTGATAGTAACAGTGGAGTAAGGTTTCACAAGAAAGAATAATAGCTACCTATGACCATTTATTTGATTTGTTACAATAGTTGAAAAAGGACTAGGAGGAACAGAAGCTCAAACATCATAAATTAGAAGAAGATCATAATATAGCCATGTCTAGAGCAAAGGATGCTAAAACAACACTTAACAAGTTAAATTCATGAAATGCCAAGTTAAAAGACATCCTCTACATGGGAAAAATGCCAGACAATTGCCACAGATTTGGCTTTCTAGACACCCTAAAAAATAGCTTACAAGTGTGTACTAAGATTAAATTTGTGAGAGAATTATCATCTAATGTTGCAGCACCAGTTTGTATAGATACTTTGCCAAAGAAAGACTATGCTAGTACATCTACCTCAACAAGAGGTAATATAACTACAAAGATAGGTGCTACTAATGTTCGAGCCCCAATACAACAAGCTTCTTCTCTAATCAAAGTACTAAGGAAACTAGATCATGACATCACCTCAATTGGGATGCATCAGAATGCATTGCCTACTAAGGTGATGTTGAAGCACTATAGGAAGAGATGTGCCGAGAAATCAAACATCTGTGAGTACTATTTAAGGCTAAGACATCCCATTTCTACTTGCTTTTCTTTCTTCAGAATACTAATGAATAGGAGACAAGATTGTGCTAAGTTTTTAGACAAGTTTAAAGAAAGAAAGATTATATGAAGAATCTGAATAAAGAAAGCAAACTTAAGGTGCTACACTTCTTTTACCGCTCAAATTCTAGGTGGTGCTTTGACAGCAGATGCTCCAAACACATGACTAGAGATAAGGAAAATTTAACTGATAACAAGCTTCATGAAGATGGCTCTGTCACATTTAGAGATATGTAGAAGGGGATAGTAATCAGAAAAGGCATTCTAAGAGTTGAAGGATTGCCACCTTTAGAGAATGTACTCCTTATCAAAAGGTTAAAAGCAAATATAATCAACATCAGCTAACTGTGCAACCAAAATCTTCTTGCCAAATTCATAAAGGACTAATTCAGAGTGTACAACTATGAGGACAAACTCATAATAACAAGGATTAGGTCATCTGAAAACTGTTATTTATTGGATGATGTTGCATCATGCCTTGAGACCAAAACTAATGATGGCAAAGTTTGGCGCAAGTGCCTGGTACATATAAATTATTGTGGTCTTGCCAAACTTTCAAGATTTAAAGCAGTTAAAAGCTTGCACCAAACTTTTAAGATCTAAAGTAATTAAAGGCTTACCCCATATAGTAGATTTTAAAGTTGCTACATGTGAAGCATGTCAACATAGAAGTAGCAGTGAAACAATCACCTAGTGTTATGACACCTATGCACATCCTAAATCATGGAATTGTGGCACATGGACATTAAGGGAACAACTAATGTTATAAATGTAGGTGGTAAACAGTACATCTACGTCTATATAGACGACTACTTGAAATACACATGGGTAGATTTTCTCAAGGAGTACTGGTGGGCTGTTTCTCAACTACTCAACCACAAGCAAGGCCTGTCAGGTACATTACATGGAAACTCTTAACATTGAAGTCACTGAAGAGCATGGAAGTCAACAACCTAAAGTTCTAACACTAGACAATGAGCATAGTAGTGATGATGCAACACCGCCATAATTAAGAAAGGAACCTAGCTCGAAGATAAAGAAATATCATCCTCATGATGCTAACATTGGAGAAGTAGATGAAATAAAATGCACTAGAAATGTTGAAAAGATCAACTATCGAGATCTTGCGAGGTATTCTTGATTTCTGTCCAATAGTGAAGCAAAAAAAATGTGTACAAAGTCGTGAAGAATGAATTTTGGATCGAAGTAATGCAAGAAGAGTTCAACCAATTTGTACATAATGATGTTTGGACACTAGTGGAATGATCGCAGGATGTGAACATGAGAGGCACCAAGTGGGTGTTTAAAAACAAGACGTACTAGCATAGTGCTATAACTCACTATGAGTCAAGACTAGTCGCGCAAGGCTACATGCAAGTTAAAGGAGTGGATTTCAATGAAACCTTAGCATTTGTGGCACACCTTGAAGCAATTAGACTACTTATTTTAGTTACCTATTGTGCCAATATCAAGCTATACCAGATGGATGTCAAAAGTACATTTCTAAATGAAGTGTTGCAAGAAGAGGTTTACGTAGAACAATCTAGAGGGTTCAAGGATTCCATATATCCTAACCATATTTATAAACTTAATAAAGCTCTTTATGGTCTAAAATTGGCACCTAAACCATGGTATGAAAGGCTTGCAAAGTATTTGTTGAAAGAAGGATATGAGAGAGGGGGAGTCAATCGAACATTGTTCATCTAGCGATAAAACACCAACATCCTCATTTTGCAGATTTATATTAATGACATTGTCTCTAGATCTAACTTGAAGTAGCTTGTTGAAAAATTTGTTGAAGTAATGTAGAAGGAGTTTAAAATGAGCATGGTTGTGAAAGTAGTAATCCAGAATCAGTTTAAAATGAGCATGGCTGGGGAACTAACTTATTTCTTGGGCTTATAGGTTAAGCAAGTTGACGATGGAACATTTATCCCATAGAGCAAGTATGCTACCAATCTTGTGAGGCATTTTGCACTAGAATCATCCTAACATGTTGCAACACCAATATTGCTCAATACAAAGCTTACCAAGGATGATGGTGGAACATCAGTTGATGCGAGTCAATACTATAGCAAGATAAGAAGTCTTATATTTGATTGCAAGGTGTCCAAATATAATGTTCTCCGTCCGATCTCTTCACATCTTATTTCAACGGTATACACCTCACTTTTTACCATGTTTTGCGACAAGAAAGAATCAAGGGTAAAGAAAGAAATGGAGTAGCCAAGAGGAAAGGTACCACTAGAATGTCAACATTAGTAGCTCCACCACCGGAGGAAGTTCCAGCACCAATGGAGGAGCAAGTTCCACCACTTGAGGCATCAGCAGAACAAGAACCCATCGAGGGGGACGTTGCTACTAAAATAGTACCTATCACCACCATGTACCCTAAAGGATATGCCCACCTTAAACAGAGGACAACAAGAAGTGGAGGAATAAGGACCACTCGTGAGCCAAAATAAGAACCCTAGGAACCTAATGCTGTAACAGAACCAAAACTCATTGCCAATGATAGTGAAGCACCATCGCCAACAACTGTAACAAAACCCATTCAAGCTAAACCTAAACCCAAGCTTGACCCACAATAGACAAAAGAGAAAGTATCATAAGAAGATATTGGAAAACCCTCAGAACCACCGAAGAAAAAAAAAAGAAAAAGAAGGGAGAAACCTCATCTTCAAAAAAGAAAGGTATTGATGTCTCCAAAGCAATCAACTTTAAATTTTACGATGATAAGCATGAGAAACAACATAACCTTGCTTTCGGAGGAAAATGGTTGCTAAAAAAATTGTTGACCTAAATAAATACAAGGAGTTAGGGCATGTTGATGTAATAAAGGAGATTAGGTTGTTTGATGTTTTGGTTTCTTTTGATGTCTATTACCCAAACCTGGCAGAGGAATTTTATTCAAACTTAAAGAAAGAGACTGCAGATTATGAATCAAAATGTTACCGTAAAGTTTATGTGAGAAGTGAATTGGTCTGCTTTTCACCAGAAGGTACTAGTGCACCCTAGCCTGCTAAGGATCACCTTTTGGGAGTTATTGCCCATTTCAAAGCACTTGGGCATAGGATTGATAAACAAATAATTAGCTACACTTACAGTCCCAAGAGCTAAAGTTAGAGTTGCCTATCTTGATTTCTATACTTGTCTCTATTCTTAATGAGGAAACTAATGATGTTCCAACATCAACTCCATCTAGTGCCAAATCTTCCATCTCTTAAAGCCAACACAAGCACTTCCTCCTCTTCAAAGTATTAGCCTTGTCATTGTGTGCCACAAAAGGAGACTAAATTTTAGATTAAGAGGGAGTTAATGGGGACAATATAGGGGGAGTAGACTAACTTTGCTAAGGTTTGGTTGATTCTTGGACTAACTAGATGGTGATGTTAGAGCATGGGTGCTCTTCTTGGTTTTTCTACTAAATAATGGTTTTTTTTTTGCTACTATTCATGGATGCTGACAATAGTGGTGGCAACGGGTTGGGTTAGCAAATTGGTGGGTCAAGTTAAGACACACATATGACACACAACCTTCCAACCAAAAGCTGACATGTTTTTTTTCACGAATCAAAAATCTGACCCACTAATTTCACGAGTTCCTTGAACCTAACCCACCTACCCACCAACTAAAAAAAATTATTTTCATTTTATGATGATTGAGTATTGCCAAAACAATTTTTGTATGCCAATATTTGATTAATTAGAAGGTTCAAATTTTCATCATACTAAATTGGAAAAGCATTATTAATCATTTTACATTGACAGTTAAATTTATTTGATTTTAAATGACGATTAATTGTCAAAATTTATTTTTTTCAAATTGAACAAAAAACATAATTCATTATAAAAATATGAAAATATTGGACAACAAGCAAATGAGACCATTGCAGATGGCAACCCAAGAGTCATCCATCACCAACTCACAATGCAATGAGCAATTCACTTACAAGAGCAACACATCAAAAACAAAGAAAACAGGACCATTGCAAATAGCAACCATAAGCAAGTTGAAACTCTACACCCTACATAAAAGTAAATTGTAAGTGGACTAAAATGTAACATCTCAAGAAGTTTTCCTAGATCACCAAAATAGGGGCCTAAAATTTTTCTAATGGAATTAGGATAAAATTCACTACTAATGAAATGATGAAGAAAAGTATAGAACAATTGTAAATATAAAGTGTATTACACCTAAATTCCTTGCTTTGTTTGCATGTGCCCAAACTGGGCAAGAACTAAGGAAATTACCCAGCTTAGTTGTGGTCCCAACACTGTGTTTGCGTGAAGAATAACATCAAACCTAAAACAAATTTGTTAAAAATTTCAAGGACTAAGTGATTCAAAATTTTCACTAGAGCAAACAATACGTCAACTCCCACAGGTAGAATATCAAAGTTGTAAAGGTGATGAAATCATTTGCAAGTAACATGATATTTTCAAGATATCAATAACATTACAAGATCTAATGCCTACTTGATGTATGTCTGATCATTTACTAAACATTGACATGAGATTAACAATCGAAAATCAAAAGAACAAGCATGCTGGTAAATCGTAATAAAATAGAAGATAAATGTCATGCAATGTCAAAATGATGAATATTACATGAGAGAAACAAGAAAAATAAAGTGGGTATATTTTATACAATTTTTGAACCATTGGTATCTCCAAAGCCTATAACTTTTACTCGCTTTGTGACAATGTATGATACAAGCCTGCAGTAACCTAAGGCGCCTCAGTACTTTGCTAGAGACTCCCCCATACATGCTTCTAAAACTAATGCAACAAAAGTCATCAATAGACCCGTTATCTACCAAAACAAAAGTTCTCCGCTTATTGGAAATACCTACAAAATATGTGAAAAATATCGTTAGGCAGTATGATGAACACAAGAACTTGAAGTAACTAGTTGAAAGAGATGGAAACACAAAAATGATAGCACAAGTGAAGGGCCATTATTTAGCATTCATTCAATACAGGTGTCAAAATGAGTTCATAAAGATATACAAAATAGCTAGATAGCTTTTGCAATATGGTGTGTTGGCACTTAATGACACACACATGGCCAGTGATGTCATCAAAATATTTGCAATATTTATGGAAGATTTGAAGAATATTATTTGTGTCATACTTTCAGAAGATTTCAAAAATATTATACTTGTTATATTTGAGGAGGATTTCAAGAATATCATGTCTTATCATTAAGATTAATTTTTCCATATTTGTGAATTATAAAAATATTGCGTAGTTGACCATATATTGCAAATTTGGATATCACAATAGAAAAGGAAAGTCTTGATCATTGTTCACAATATGCTGATGATATGGAAAGATTTGCAGTTGATTAGAGAGAGAGAGAGAAGGGTGAGAGAAAGAGTTCATGTGTTAAAGTCTCTTAGCCTTTGAGCTTGAAATTCATTGATATTGTTTGTAAGAGAAAGTAAAGAGTATGAGAGTCAAAATCTCTTGAGAGTGATTTATTGTGAAAGAATGTTGAACCTAAAGTAGGTTTGGATTAAACATAATCATTTTTGTGTTGAGATTGTGTTCTCAAAAAATCAGGAATCTTGAGATTTGAGGTAGTGAATTAAAAGACATGTCTATTGATTGTCTATTATTTTTTGAGCTTATTAGAAGCTTTTAATCAGGAAAGGTCCTACAGACATAAGAGATATTGAACTGCATTAACAACTTTATGCCTTCAATTGTTTACTTTACTGTTCTCCTGCATAGTTGTGCATGTGTTCCCAACCTCATTACAACATTTGTGGATGTGTTGCAATGTTCAACCCCAAATTTACAAGTGGTAACAAAGCCTAGTTCACTAGGTTTGATTAGTTTGTTAAAGCTAGTGAAATTCGAATAACGAGTGCTAAAGAAGAAGCATTTGTTACATGAACTCCGCTTCTTAATGGAAGTAACTAGCCTTATTATAAGGTACGTATGCATGCGTTTATAAAATCACATGATGACTAAGTTAGGTATGCTATTAAGAAAGGTTGGCATCCCCTTATTACCGAAACCAATGAAGGGATTGGAGTTTCTAAAGATGTAAAATCGTGGAGTCTTGAAGAAGAACAGGGTGTATTAGAAAATTTCAAGGTGATCAATGCAATCTTTTCTAGTATGAATAAAAAGTAATTCAAGCATATTTCAGCTTTTGAGATAACGAAGAATGCATGGGATAACCATCAAAACATTCATGAAGGGACTGGTGTGTTAGGTCTTGTAACTCCAAATGTTAACAACACAATTCAAAATATTAAGGATGCGTGAAGATGAAACCATTGTTGCGTTCAATGGTAAGTTACAACACATTGACAACCAAATCTTTTAGTTTGGGAAGAAGTTTTCTAAGGTAAAGTTAGAAAAACATTGAGATCCTTGCATAAACAAATTCACTCCAAAAATGACTGCGGTAGAAGAAGTTCAAAATGTAGACAATCTTCAATTGAATGAACTCATGGGTTCTGTACAGACCTATGAGATAAACCTAAACATTACCAATAAGGAGAAAGAGCTTGCCTTCCGTAACAAGAAACAAAGTGATGATAGTGATGAGGATTGTTGCGAAAGAAGGTGTTAAAGAAAAGGAAGACAAATTTTAGCAAAAATTCAAGTAATTCATCCAAAAACTCTTCCACTAATCAAAAGAGAAATTTTAAGAAATGTGAGAAAAGTGAACCCAAGAAGAAAGTGTGCAGTGCCATGAATGCAAAGGTTATGACCATGTTCAGGCTACGTACGCTTATACATACAAAAAGCAAGGAAAGTCCACGAATTCTACTTAGAATGAAGAAGGTTTAGAAGAATTAGATGATGAGGCCAATCACACAAGTCATCAAGTTGTCTCTACCTCAGTAAGTACAAAACTAAAAAATGTTATGACTCATGTCACAACATCTAATGATGACAAGTCAAAGTACAGGAGCAGCAGTGATATAGATGAGGAACTTTACTCTACTTATCAACTTGCTTGTGAGAACCTAAAAACTCCAACTTGAAACTTATGCCCTAAAGAAAGAGGTAAAATCTCTTTAAAAATTGAAACTTTAATAAAAGAAGCTAAATCCACTTTAAAAAAGCTAAACATAGGAAAAGCGAAGTTGGAAGATGTGTTAATCATTAGAAAATCCACAACTGATTGTACTAGAATTGGTTATGTTAAGTATGCAACAGTTCATAATTTTGAGAACAAAGAAATTAAGTTTGTTAAAAAAACTACTCCTACAGTTCTATCAAATGTTCCCAATTAAAAGACAACATAAAATAGATCGAGCAAAAAGAGTTAGCCAAAGGAAAAGCCCTTTTATAATTTCTACAAGAAATCTGGCTATCAGATGGTTAGGTGTTTTCTCTATTAAGGCACATGCTGTATGGAAGACAAGTTGGCAACTGTGTTAATAACATTTAAAGGAACAACTATCCAATCAAACGAGTATAGGTCAAGAAGTTAGAAATAAAAAGCTTAGTATGATATACTTCATTGAGAACTAGTTCTAAAGAAACTTAGTATTTTGATAGTAGTTGTTCCAAGTATATAATAGGGGACAAGAAGAACCTTTCCAACTACTAAAGTATTTCTAGAGGGCATGTCGCATTAGCCGATGGTAAAAAATGTCAAGCGATAGGAAAAGATACCCTTAATGTTAATGATATGCCAAAGTTAAGGAATGTCCTACACATTAATAGATTCAAAGTCAATCTACTTAGCATAAGTCAACTTTGTGATTAAGACCTATTACAAAAGTTTATCAAACATCAATGTTAGGTATACGACAAAGTTGAGATTATTGTGTACATTTTAGTAACAGGTCAAGCGATAGCTACTATACCTTAAATGATAGCTCAAACCTGTCTGAAGTCTTGCAATGAAGAAAGTGTAAAATAACATAGAAGACTTTAACATATCAACTATCATAATTTGTTGAAGCTATCAAAAACTAAAGTTCTTTATGGATTGCTAACATTGTCAAAACTCAACCCAAGTGATTGTGGACCATGTGAAATGGGAAAATAATGGAGAAATCCATATAAAGCATTGCAACAACTAAGTACAACAATGATTTTGGAATTACTCCACATGGACTTGATGAGATCTACAAAAGTAGCAAGTGTTGGAGGAAAAAGGTGCTTTTTTTTGTGTTGATAATTATTCAAAATTTATTTGGATGGATCTTTTCAAGGAGAATTTAGATACCTTTCAAGCTTTTAAAAAGTTATTCGCTTAATAGAAGAATGAAAAAGGAAAAGTTTTTAGTAGAATCATGAGAATTTTAGACCATGGTAAGGAACTTGAGAACAGTTTGATTACTATTGTTCTCAACATAATGTGAAACATGAGAATTCAATCCCTAAGATACCTCAACAAAAAAAAGTGATAGTGGAGTACAAAAAGCAAATTCTACAAGAGATCACAAGAGTCATGCTTAGTGCAATGAGATGAACACCAAATGATGGGCGAAAGCTATCAACATCGCATGTTGCATCATAAATGTGGTATATGTTCGCAACATTGTGTTGAAAACACCCGATGAGATATGGAAAGTTAGGATGCCTAATATATCTTATTTTCATTCATTGGGAAGTAAGTGTTACATATTGAGAGATCATAATAATCCTAGTAAGTTGGCTAACAAGTGTAATCAAGGATTCTTCCTCAGATACTCCAACTCAAGCCATGCATATAAACTTTACAACTTAAGAACTATGAACCTGATAAGGACTATAAACATTGTTGCCGATGATGAAGAAGCAGTGTCTGAAGAGACAATGAACCAAAATGAATGAGAAGAGAATGATGATCGTAGCATAAATAATTAGAATGATCATACCGTTGGTAATGTTGACCAAAACATGGAGCAAAGTGTCACAAAATCAGACACAACATTTGCAGACTATGAGTAGAGTCCATTTTAGACCGTGAACTATCATCAAGAATCTGTAAAAATCATCCAATACAAGCTATTATTAGAACCTGAATGACCAATGAAAAACAAGAGATTTATTTAAGGTAAATTATCATAATTTAGCTAGTTATACTTGTTTTTGTTGCCACAATTAAACTAAAAAATGTAGATGAAACCCTCGAGGATGAATATTGGGTGACGGCCATGCAAAAGGAGATTAATCAATTTCAAAGAAATTGAGGTGATCAGGAACATAATGTAAGTAGAAAGATAGTGAACGGTGTAACCGAACCCAATCCAAGAATCCCAAGGACGCAAATCAAGCGTTGATCGCTACCCAACATCATAGAATTAGATTGAACCCAGTGTAAACGGTCATAATTAGCACATCGAAAAGCTAATTGATACATCACAAATCACACGGACCACTCTAAAATGACTCAATTTAGGTAGACAGAAATTCACAAGCAATTGAGCATACAATTTCAAGGAATTTGGATGAAGGAATTCTTAATTGATTAAAACACTCTCTATCTAATATTGAACTGTAAAACTATATTTATAGGTGGCCTAAGGACCCTAAACCACCTAGGATTTGGGTTTCCCCCTAACGGGCTTACTTACACATGGCCCAGCACTAAAAATACCCTAAAAAAATAAAATAATAAAATACAAATCGATTTAGTTCTATTGTTCCTTTACTCCCAGGTCATCAACCCAGTTAGAATATTCACCCGGTGCTCCTTGTTGGGCTCTTCAAATTTTGTCCACACATGATCCCTTCTTAAATTTTGTGCACTAGTGTGTTAATTGTTTCCTTAACTCTCTTTGCACGTACTCTAGTTATTAGTCTATTTGGAACTTCCAAGGGATCCTCTTTATCACACTAGACGCCCATATCATTCCTCTCCTCTGGAGAAGGAATTGCCCTCAAATCAACGTCTTGTTCTTTCCCTACGTCAAATAAACTTAAGTAAAAAATATTAAAAGTAGCGTTAATTCCATACTTACCTAGAAGCTCTAATCTACAAGTGTTATCATTAAATCTTTCTAAAACTCTGACTGGTCCATCCCCTTTAGGCATCAACTTAGATTTTCTCTACTCAAGAAACCTCTCCTTCTCATATGAATCCACACCCAATCTCCGGGTTCAAACACTCCCTTCTTTCTTCCCTTGTTTACTTGCTACGCATATTGTTTATTCTTCTTCTCGATATTTTGCCTAACATGTTCATGCATCCACTTCACATACTCAGCCCATTTCTTGCCCTCTAAACATAATTGCTCATTACTAGGCAATGGCAATAAATCTAATGGTGTTGGTGGATTAAAACCATATACAACTTCAAATAGAAATATGTTGGTAGCAGAATGAATAATCTGATTATAAGCAAACTCTATATGTGGCAAACTTCCTTTCCAACTCTTAATATTTTTCCTACTAACAGCACGCAATAATGTAGTAAGTGTTCTATTAATAGCCCCAATTTGCCCATCATTTTGAGGATGACGTGTTATAGAAAATAGCAGCATAATTCATAATTTAGTACATAGTGTTTTCCAGAAGTAGCTCAAAAATTTAACATCATGATCAGACACTATGGTTCCAGGTACGCCACGTAGACAAACCACCTCTTTAAAGAACAAATCAACTATGTACGAGGTGTCACTAGTTTTATGGCATGCAATAAAGTGAGCCATTTTGAAAAATTTATCCACGACAATAAAGATCGCATCTCTACCATTTCTAGACCTAGGTAATCCCAAAAGAAAATCCATAGAAATATCAATTCAAGGAGTACCCAGAATAGGTAAAGGGTTATACATACCATGAGGTTGGTTACAGGACTTGGCTTCTTTACACAATATGCATTTTTCCGTGACTCATTCCACATTCCCTTTTAGACTGGGCCAATAAAAGTACTCCTACAAAATTAACACTGTTTTGGTGACACTAAAGTGTCTTATTAACCCTTTACAGTGAGTCTCTCTAATGAGCAATTTTCATATTGAACACAATAGAATGCATAATTTATTAATATAGAATAAATACCCTTCATACCGAAAGTATTTTTCACGAGCGTATTTTTCAGTTAATGCATAAGCTTAGTCGAAATTAGGGTCTCCTCCATAGAGTTCTTTAATATATTCAAACCCTAATAATCTTATGCCTAGCATGCTCAACAAGGTGTGCCTACAAGATAGCATGCTCAACAAGGTGTGCCTACAAGATAATGCGTCAACAACCACATTTTCCATATCTTTCTTATACTTGATGACATAGGAAAATGTGCCAATGAAAGAGACTCATTTGGCAAGTTGTTTGCTCAGCTTACTCTGGCCCTTTAGATGCTTCAATGATTTATGCTCAGTATGAATCGCAAACACCTTTGGCCTAAAGTAGTGTTGCTAAGTCTCTAGCACCTACACCATGGAATACAATTCATTGTCATATGTAGGATAATTCAATGCAGCACCACTAAGCTTTTTACTGAAAGAGGTGATAGGCTTCTTCTCCTACATCAAGATTATTCCAGTACCTACACTAGAAGCGTCACATTCAATCTCAAAGGCTTTATTAAAATTAGGGAAAGATAGTAAAGGAGCATGTGTAAGTTTATGGTTCAGGATATCGAACGCCAGTTGTTGAGCTTCTCCCCACTTAAAATTCTAAATTTTCTTGATTATGGCATTAAGGGGTACAACAATAATGTTGAAATCCTGCACAAATCGCCTATAGAAACTAGCCAACCCATGGAAACTCCTTATTTCAGATATGGACATAGGAGTTGGCCACTCCTGTATAGCCTTTACCTTGCTCTCATCTAACTGTATTCGTTGTACACTAATAACAAATCGTAGAAAGATACAGTAGTTAGTACAAAAGGTGCATTTCTTAATATTAGCATATAACTTTTCTCGTCATAAAATATCAAGCACGTTGCATACATGCTCAACATGTTCAGCTAACGTTTGGCTATACACTAATATGTGATCAAAATATACAACAAATTTATTGATAAATGCACGCAAAACATGATTCATCAATCGCAAGAATGTACTAGGAATATTAGTAAGTCCAAATGGCGTCTCAAGCCATTCATACAGTACAAATTTGTTTTAAAAGTTGTTTTCCACTCGACACCCTTATGCATCCTAAGCTGATTATACCCACTTTTAACATCTATTTTAGAAAATTTAGAAGCACCATCTAACTTATCAAGTAAGTCATCTAAGCGAGCTATGGGGTGACAATACTTTACCGTAATAGCATTAACTACTCTACAATCTATGCATATGTGCCATTGTCCATCTTTCTTCAGCACAAGTAGCATGAAAACGGCACATGAGCTCATGCTCTGTTGGACCCAACCCTTACTCATCAACTCCTCCACTTTTCTTTGGATTTCTCGAGTTTCTTCTAGATTGGTTCTATAAGATGGCTTGGTTGGTATGGATGTCCTCAGAACAAAATCTATCTAGTGTTCTATCCCTCGAATCGGCAGCAATCCACAAGGAATCTCCTCTGGAAACACATCACCATATTTCTGCAACATAGACTCTACAACAGAGAGGAGGGAAGATGTGACATTATCAGATATATAATATGACTCCTCATACATTAATAGTATAAAGGACCTCTTAGCACTTAGCGCTAGTCTCACATCCCTCATAAATGCCAACATACACTCTTTCTTTTCCTTTCCTCTCTCCTTTTTTTTTGGTTCTTTCCCTCTCAATCCCTCTTTTGTTTTCTTCTTCCTCTCCAACTCTAACTTAAATTGCTTCTGCATGTACGACTAATCTTTGTATACTTGCCTTGAAGTTAATGGAACTAAAGTGATCTTTTTGCTATGGAACATGAAGGAGTACCAGTTGGTTAGTCCATTGTATATCACCAGCTGATCAAACTGCAAAGGTCTGCCAAGCAAGATGTGACAAGCTTGCATATGTACTACATCGCATATCACTTGATCCTCATACGTACCTATCTTAAAGCTCACCAACACTTGCTTCATCACTTTAACTTCTCTATTGTTATTAAGCCATTGTAGCTTATACGACCTAGGATGATCCTTCATAGGTAAAGCCAACCTCTCAACCAACATCATGCTCACCACATTCATACAACTCCCTCCATCCACTATCAAGCTACAGATCTTTCCATTAATCAAGCAACGAACATGGAAAATATTCTCCCTTTAAGCCTCATCTATTTTATCTTTCGCATGAGTACTCAATACTCTCATCACCACCAAATTAATTTCTCCTCCTTCACACAATTCTCCTTCGTCAAATGGCACTTCCTCTAATGGCAACATGTGATCTTCACTATCATGTTCTTCATCAGTCACAATATCTTCAACCTCTGTCAGCAACATGGTTCTTTTGTTAGGACATTGTGAAGCAATGTACCCTCTTCCTTGACATTTAAAGCATAAAATATCCCTATTTCATGTGCTATATGAGTTAGAAGGGATAGGAGTTGTTACCTTAGGTACTTCCACTTTAGGTGTATTTCTAGCCTTCGTGATATTCGTCATGGGTATCTTGTCATCCCTCATAAGGAAAGGTTTGCTAGATGTGTTAGGTTGGAATGTAGACCTATCCCTCCTCTTCAGCTGCCTTTCTACCTTATTCACCTTTTGCACCATCTCTTTTATCTTTAGTAATACTGCAACTCAACCACATCAGCTATATCTGGGTGCAATACACTCAGAAAACGTGCCATGGTAGCCTCCCTATCTTCCACAATATTTACTCGTATCATGGCCATCTCAAGCTCCTTATAATAATCCTCCACACTCTAATTACCTTGTGTTAACATCTGCAGTCCCTGATAGAGGTCTCAGTGGTAATGACTCTACATAAACCTCTTCTTCAGAGTTATTTTCAACTCTATCTATGTACGAATCGGTCTCTCTTCAACTCTCCCCCTATTAATGCACAGCTGATCCCACCATCTAATCACATAGTCTATAAATTCTACTATTGCCAACTTAAGATTTTGGAACTCCGAGTAGTGATGCCAGTCAAAAATCAATTTTATCCTCCTTTCCCACTCAAGATAAGCATCGTGATCGGCTCACCCCTGGAAAGATGGAAGTTGCAACTTCAGTCCCTTGGGTACTTCATCATCAATGTCATCTCTCTGTCGATGTCTGCTAGGTATATTGTCATAATTATACCAATCTTTATCTTCATTTGACCCATACTTCTCCTCATGATTAGGTCTATCCTGTCTCACAGTCCTAAAAGGGTGCACATGCCTGGCTTTGGTCTAGGCTCATCCTAGCACAGCGATGTCTCTACGCCCACTTGGTCTGGGCACTGAGCTATCTCTATCTCGTGTCATAGCCTAAGACACTTCTATGTGCCCTAAATCGATCCTACATATCGATCATCCTGTCCTATATGTCGTCTACACTTCTCATAAGCTTTTTCAACTCATTAGTGAGGGACTCAATCAAAAATTTAGTTTCGTCAAGACTATTACCCTAAGTAATGATTAGCCATTTAGAGTTATTTGAGCCAAGAAAATAAGAAATAAGTAAATAAATAATAATAATAAGTCCTCACCAATAACCTCACCAATTTACTATTTTCACTCTTCCTAAATATAGGGCTCTCAAACTCTCGTTTCTTACCTCCACTCATGTATCACACCACACTTCATTAATTCTTGCAAAATACCAATTTCTTGTGCCCTTCTCATGTGATTCAAAAGTGGTCTAAGCAATTCAAGTGATGTACAACAAGCGTACGATATGAATGATATAGAACTACAACAGATATGAGATGAGCAAATATCACAATCAATGTAATGGGCCAATATATTACCAAAGGAAAAAAAAGGAAAAAAGATCAATTCTTCCCCTTCTCCCTTCTTTTTTTCTATACTTTCTTTCTTCTTCTTCTTCGGAAAACAGGAATTTCAGTAGCCAAACAAGCCTTTATCTAGGCTCTAGCCCAATTGAACTAACATGCCGAAATACATACATACATACATACATACATATATATATATATATACACACACACATACATATTGCTTTAGGCCCAACAAGTGGGTCAAAGAATATTAGCCCAAGCAAAGGTCTAGCCCAGCCCAGCGTTGAATTTTATTATCTTTTTTTTTTTTCAAATTTGCCAGGCCTAAAGGGAATTTTAGCCTAACCTAACCTACTTTTTTTTTTGTGAGAAACCTAATTAGGGTTTCTGGTTCAAGGCAGCGGCGCAAGTTGCATCAATTCTGCCGGCGTTCACTGACGGCAGTAGTTAGGGATGGCCAAACTGACATCAGTGAGGCCTGAGAGGGCTTTAGTAGTGATGATGGGTGGTAAAACTCAGTGGGGCAATGTGATTGGAGGCCGCAATGTTTGTCGGCAATTTCACGGCTACAACAGGCTTGCCGAGTGAACTCCAGTAGTTGTTTTGGGTATGGGACTAAATAGGCACTACTGGAGGAAAATCTTGGCCACAAACGACCAAAACGATAGTGAATTTCAGCAACTATTTCATGGCGGTGTTCAGTCACGCATTTTTTTTACTTTTTTTTAATTCTATCCTTTTTTATTTTCCTTGGATTTGTTTTTTAAACCAGATCAACTATCGAATTGGAGTTCGATACAAACTAGCTCTGATACTAACTGATGTGATCAGGAACACAATGGAGGGAGTAACGAAACCCAATCTAAGAACTCCAAGGACACGAACCTAGCATTGATTGCTGACCTAACGTCATAAAATTAGATTGAACCCGGCACAGACGGCCACAATCAACACATCAAAAAACTGATTAATATGTCACGAAGCACACGGACCACTTTAGAATGACTCGATTTGGGACGACAGAAATTCATAAGAAATTGAACCTACAATTTCAAGGAATTTGGAAGAAGGAATTCTGAACTGATTAAAACACTATCTGTCCAATAATGAACTACGAAACTATATTTGTAGGTGACCTGAGGACCCTAGTCCTCCTAGGATTTAGGTTTCCCCCTAACGGGCTTACTTACACGTGGCTCAGTACTCAAAATACCCTAGAACAAAATAAAATAATAAAATACAAATCAATTTTGTTCTCTTGTTTTTTTGCTCCCAGATCATCAACCCAGTATAGAATATTCACCCGACACTTCTCATTAGACTATTCAAATTTATGTCCACACATGATCCTCTCTTGAAATGCATGCACTAGTGCATTAATTGCTTCCTTAATTTTCTTTGCACGTGCCCTAGTCAGTAATTCATTTAGAACTTCCAAGGGATCCTCTTTTCTAGACGTCCACATTAGAAATGACATGTGGAATTTGTTTAAAGACCACATGATGCCAATATATTGGAACCAAGTCAATCTTCAAGAACAAAACATATGAGAATGGTAAAATCACAAGGAACAAAGCAAAATTGGTAGCAAAGGGGGATACACAAGTTAGGGGGTCGATTTTGAAGAAATATTTGCACCGATAACTCCCTTTGAAGCCATACAACTACTTTTAGCTATGGCATGTTCTATAAATTTCAATGTATTTCAAATAGATGTTAAAAGTGTATTTCTGAAAGAATTCTTAAAAGAAAAAGTTTATGTTGAACAGCCCAAGGGGTTTGTTGATCTTCAATATTCAAATCATGTATATAAATTGAAGAAGACCTTATATGGTTTGAAGCAAGCATCTCGTGCTTGGTATAAGCGATTGGTAACATTTCTGGTTAGGAGGGCTAGATTTGAGGGTGAACAAACAAAACATTGATTGTATGTCGTCAAAATAATGATATTCTAGTTATAAAGGTATATGTTGATCACATAGTTTTGGGTTCAACCTCCCAATAAATGTTGAATAAATTCATTTCAATTATGCAAAACGAATTCGAGATGAACATGGTTGCAAAGTTGAAATATTTTCTAGAACTCCAAGTGAAGCAAATGGAAGATAGAATATTTTTTTTACAAACTAAGTATGCAAAGAGCTTGGTTAAAGGGTTGGGACTTGAAAGTTCCAAAGATGTTGCAACATCATTCAAAATTCAATTATTAGATCTATTCAAAATCAAATCACTAACTATGTGTGTGTGTCTGTGTGCGCGCACTTAAATGTATGTATGTATATCCTAAATATTAATTATTATCCCCTATATATTACCATATTATCTTATTATTAATTATCATATAATATTTTATGTACAAACATACAATGTTTCATCATTTTTACACTATTCATACACATTCATACAAAAAACATATCTGCTATGTTTACAATTTTTTGCAACTCAAAAATCAATTTTCAAGCTTTTGATGTTTTTTTTAGTTGAAACTGAGGACATGAGAAACAATGTGCCAAACATTTGGCATCTAAAATCTTAAGCATTCAAAATAAAAGGGAACATGTTGAAGATTGATTAAACCAATTTTTTGTTTGCGCTATTCTATTTTCATTCAATTAAGTCAATTAGTGTTGGATGTTGGCTTACGAATTCTAGCACAATCTAGCAGAATCTCGACCAATCAAGTCAATTTTTATTTTGATAAGTCAATCGAGATAATATGGTGTCACAGAAGGACAAAAATTAAATTCAAACCTACTGGACATCAATTTGACATCGATAGTACAAGTTGATCTGCACAAACTGAACAAATGATTATACCAAATATTATTCTACTAAAATGTTGAACTTAATAAAAACATTATGCCAAACATGTGTATCATAAAATTTTAATCTAAAAATTAATGTTTTCTATTTAATATATTGGAATAATTGTTGTATGTTTCATTAATCAAAAATAATCCCAATTTATAGTATGGGACAAGTAGAATCATAACAGACATAGAAAATAATTTGATAAAAAAACTAATATGAAAAACTAGAAAATAAAATATTCTAATCCTATAAATATAGAAACCACATATGCAAAATATTAAAACAAATGTTCTTGAATATTTTTTTAACACTCTCCCTCAAGTTAAAGATGGGGTAATGCTATCATGTTCAACTTAAAACTCAAAATTAAAATAAACAACTGCAAGCATCACATTGTAGTGTCTAGTAGTAGACAATAGAACTATTAAAGTAAACTACACTAGAGAAGGAGCCACTTGATAGGCAACATCAAAGAAATAAAGTCTATATGGTCAGCAACACCAAAATCACACTTGTAAAGTAGGCTATATGAGAAATCACTAAAGTCATGATAGATAATAGTCCCGCTTAAAATAATAGATAATAGACTGTAGTAGTAGAAGTTGTGATAGAACAACAACAGATAAATAAACAACAGTATAGCAATTAGCTAGTGTAGTCATAAATGACCTGATAATCAATAGACAATAACCAATCAAAAATTAGCAATGCACAAGCTAGTACATAATAGTTGTAGTAAATAGTAGTGTAGACAACCAAAAGTGCAAATAATGACTAGACAATCAATAGTAACTAGTAACAAGAAAATTTGCAATAAATTGTTGGTAGAAAATTACATTTTAAATGTGATAGACAAAAATAGATGTTATCAATGCAGGTAGCTAGAAAAGTCTAAAGATAGTAACATGGAACATTGGGAAAATTGTTCAAGCATATGTAGCAGAATGTGAAGAATCGCATTATAGCTCTAATGCCATGTTGAATAGATTGGAATAGTTGTTGTGTGTTTCATTAATCAAGAATTACCTCAATTTATAATAGAACAAGTACAATCATGACGAAATTAGAAAAAAATATTACATAATACTAACCTTGAAAACTAGGAAATAAACTATTTTAATCCTTTAAATATAGAAACAAAATATGCAATAAATCACAAAAAATTATTCTTAATTATTCTCTAACATTTTCAAATCAAAAACACCTCACCTACTAACCCGAGAAATTGTAAATAACCATATCTACACAATATTTTACCCTTAAAAATGCAAACCAAACAATGTTTTGGCTGTATAAAGTGCCTTAACTGTTTTCATTTTCTTTTCCCAAGTTTTTTTTAAAAAATTGTTATTGGAAATTATGTTCAGTGTACTTACCTGAGGCATTCAAGCAATTGACAATGTCATGAATATCATCACTATGAGTCTCCTATTGTTTTCTGGTGTCTGACATGTTATTCAACCAGTTCACAAGCTGCTGAAGCAGTGGCTTAGTGAAAGGAAAGCCTTTCTCCTCCGGTGAAGAATCACGGAGACCTATGCAGCAATAGAGTTTTTAATAGCCCTTTTCTGATGTAATTTATATCCAGGTGGATAACCCTTCAATTTGTAACATTTATCCACTGAATAACTAGTCATTTGATAATGACTGCATTTGGATGGTTGTGCATTCTCAGCTTTGAAGCACTTCTCAAAATTGTGCCTTGGGATTTTACAGTAGGTACAGAATGATCTGTCTTTTCGTCCCACCTATTTGTGGTTACCAGTGGTCCTTTGTATAGCCATAGCTAACAAATCAGCTTAACCACTTCCTCTTGCCACCAAATGGTACTTGTCCTATTGCTAAATAATGGCAAATACCTTGTTTACACGAGGTATAGGCTCTCTCACACCTGATCTCTTGCTTATGAATAGATATCATTGAGACCCATGAGAAATTGCATCACATAATCTCTCTGATACCTATCACCTAGAACACTTAAATGACTATAAGTACAGTTAGGCATATCATCATAAAGCGACAATTCATCCCATATACCCTTCAACTTTCCATAGCAAACTAGAACAGTGTCTGCACACTATTTCAGCTTGACTAACTCCTTCTTTAATTGATAAATTCTAGCTGCATTGTGCGGTGACAAATCATCATGAAGTTTATCCCATAATTCTTGGGTATCATCAACAAATATCAAACTTGACTTAATAGAGGATGAAAAAGAATTTAACAGCAAAGACACAACCATGTCATTGCACTTTTTCGTGACCAATTCATGAAGTTCTCAATGGTCAACAGTTCAGTGACAAGAGGCACTATCGAATTATCATTGCTTTCAAGTTTGAAAGGACTCACAGGATCCAAAGGATTGGGTTGAAAATCAGAGTCATTATCGTTACTTGTAATTGAGGTAGAAGCCTACATGCTGAAAAACCAAAAGTCTACTTAACAAAGTGCATAGGAATAGATGAGTAGTATAAACTGCACTGAGTCAGTACAAAGAAAAGAAAAACAATAAATCACAAAAACAACGCTCCACAAGAAACTAACGGTACACTAACCGATCTATCGATAAACCGACTCCAAAACAACTAGATCTAAAGGAAATAAAAAAAAAGTAACAAAATAGTTCTAGTCCAGATCTAACCGAAACCAATACCCAAGATCTCCATGGAAACAAACAGAAACCAGTAGAAAACAAGCCAGAGAAAATACAGAAACTTCCACCGTTGGTTTTAGAGGACGAGAGTTTTCTGGATACAAGGCTAGAGAAAGAATAAAAAAAACTAGCATAGTACAAGCCGACTCAGCCTTTTATACCTGTTCCTAATCTACCAATTAAACACACTAAACTGACCATTAAGCTTAATGATAAATAAAAAAAAAACATAACACAAGTCCAGGTCATCTTGTTGACTTTCAACAGTAAGCAATCTTAGATCATGAGCATTTATCTTTGCAGTTGGATGCAGATGGGGACTCTCATAACAAGCAGTTATCTTAGGATGCTAATTATTATCTAGCAACCAATGCTTGTTACTCTATAAAATTTTTTGTAGAATGTTAGCATGTGGTTGAATAAATAGTTTTAGGGCAATGCTTTGGGCTCATATTTGCAGATGCTCAATTTATGATAATCTAACATGTGCTATTTGCATAATTGCATAGTGATACAAACCAATATTACCTGTACCCCTAGGAAAGCACGACAAATTTGCAAGATGCTGCCGTGCACATTGGTGAGGTTTTCAAATGTGTCCAAAAGGAGCATTTAGAGAGAGTTTATAAGACAAGTGACTAGTAAGGTCTTGTTATTATGTCGTTAGGAATAAATTTTGTTTTCAAAATTATTTAGTAGAATCAATTTAGAGTTGCTCTTGCAGTCTTGATATCTTTGTTGTTAGTTTTATGGTGCTTACCATGGAAGTAGGTCTGTTTGATTAGTAACTGCCAATCATGTAGGCAGACTTTTATTTACAAAAATACTTACTTCCACAACATTGTGAAAATCAAACTATTAGCTAGAAGTATGTTACTTGCTTCACAATTCCGTATGCCAAACTACTTGCATTTAATCCCAGAATATATCATCCCCATTTGTTTACAGTCCCACAAGTCTGTAGGGTAAGACTTAACAAATTAAGCCTAGACTTCAACAATTTTAGGGGGGATGATAATGATTTCCTTCTTCAGCTATGCAAGTCAACAGGCAAACTTCTAAAGGTAATCTTGTGTAGTGTACAAATTTGTAATCGTGTAAGCTCTTATGTTACTACAAACACTCAGAACTGAAAAATCAACAAAAATTTAAGACTAGAAGAGCTAACTTCTAAGAATGCAATGTGTATTTGTACTTGATTCGAATAAGATGTGCCACAGGGTTGATCATGCTATTTCTCTAGGTAGGGAGCTGAACCTGACCTCATGACTGCCACAAAGATATTTTCCAAGATTGGCAGGGAGCTAAAATACCTTTCTTTGTCTCTGTCAGCAAGAGGATGGCATATTGGAGTAGCCCAATTAGTATACGAGGGGAAAAGTAAGGCCACAGATGATGATAAGGATTCTAATATGTGCTAGAAGAGCCTTCAAAAATGTTTCATCACTAGGTAGATACTGTTCCTATTCAGAAGGATCCAACCACTGGGTCATAGAGTTATGTTTCTAAATTAACTCGATATTTGTTTGAAGTGTTCTCCACTTAGCCCTCTTAATTTTTCCTTTTCTTAGTTTCCTCCTAGTTTTGGTTTCCATACTCGTCGAGGAAACTTCTAGAATTTGAAGAGCAATTGATTATTACTTTATATCAAACTCTAAATTCATCATAGATTTTGTTATAGGTTGAAGCACTGCCATTCAACATCTGGATTCTATAGTACCTAACAGTAATAGATAAGGTGAATTCTTGGGATCAAGTTCACAAGCCTGCATATGGCAGGGGAACTGCCTATAATGAAACGAAATAAGCTACTGCTTTTGGAGTGAATTAGTCATCTCTTGTTGGAGTGAATTTTTGCTGCATTTGCCATGTAGTTTGAATTAATGTGGATTGTGTTCCTTGTTTATATACTATGTTATTAAGTGTTTTTAGTTACATAAAGTAAATTTACATATTTATCCTACACAAAGTAAAATTACATATTTGTTCTTTTTTGTTACATAATGTGAACTAACACATTTATCTCTATTTCTAATTCTTTGTCATTTCATGTCCTTTATAATTCCCTTTATTTTTTAATTTATCTTTATTTGTGTTTCCTTTCAAACTTTTCACTTCATTTTCTTTTCATCTTTATTGATATTCTCATTTTAAATATTTTCACATTTCAAACAATTTATTTTTTTATACTTAAAATACAAACATTTTGTATTTTTATAGTGTGCCAATTTTGCTAGTCTTAATTAACATCATGTGAATTGCAATGATGTTGTAAGCTCCGTTACAACAATAAAGTTTAGTTTAAGAGTCCTACAAAAACAAGCACACACGTACCCTAACAATAATGATGATAAATGGAGCACCAATATTTATTAACGCATTTCATGTAATACGCTAAGATTTTAGGGACTGTATAGCAATATTTATTTTAATTATGGTAAAGGATGTAAATTATGAAAATTTTGATTTTATGATTAATTCTCGTATAAGGGGCTAGTGGGAGTAACCATGCATATATTGAAAGGGAATATGTACATTTGCATGTAACAAAGACTTTACCAAAAATTGATGTCTTAGAGAAGGATACTTCCTATGTGTGAACCCCTACCAACATCAACCTTGGTGACAATCTTGCGTGACTTTATATGGGCTAACCCCCTCCTTAGGATACCGGTGTTTTGGGGACAAATCGGACCCCGTGACATTTTTGATATCAGAGCCTACCCTATGCGTTGGGGCCCAAAAAGGGACCCCTTGCGATCGACTTAAAGGACAAGTCAAGTGGAATCCCATGTGTAGCAACTCAAAGAAGGGGATCGGCACATGCATTAGTGCTTGAGACGGGTAAACACCTAGGGGATTACAGCGCATATACAAGGACATGCATGGGTTTTTAGTGGAGGAAAATGTGAATCCCTACCAACATCAACTTTGGGGACGATTTTGCATGACTCTATATGGGCTAACCCCCTCTTTGGGATACCAGTGTTTTAGAGATAGATCGGACCCCGTGACACTATGTCTAGAGGAAATAAATTTAGGGAGATTTGGGGCTAAATTATGGTTAGAAAATAACAGAAAATTCATGTGAATTTTTTCGCCAAAAAATAGGAGAACCCTAATTTCCATGTGTAAGGCACATCACACTTCAATATAAATATAACCTTAAACCATAAGCGAAAAGATTATTTTTCCCACCCCCAAAAGCCTTAGCAGCTATCCAGCAGTAGGTGGAAGAGAAGAAAGCCATCCAAGTTCAAGAACGCGCGGAAATTAAGGTAAGTGCTTAGTCTGAAACCTATTAAATCTACACACGTCCTAAGACATTAATCTCCACATGTTCAGGCACCAAAAAGTATGATAAATCATAGGCAATGATTTTGGGCATGATATTAAGACCCTCATAGTTGAATCCCATAAGGGATTACCAAAAAAAAATCGCGTGTAAGAAATCATATTGCATTTGGCCAAACTTCAAATTTCTTGAATTAACAGGGAAAGGACCCTTAAAGATTAAATGTTTATACTAAAAATATGATTTAGGGGCTTTAAGGAAACTTGAAATACGTTTGTATGTTGAAAAAAGGGATTAAACTTGAGTGGAAGAAATTCAGAACCTAAACGCAACGTCTGCTCTTAGACAAAATTGAGAAAACATCTTAGCTTTAGTCTGATTGACAAATAAAACCATGATGTAATAGCATAGGTTATTCATTTATTTTCTGTTGCAATGTGATAGACTAGATTTTCATTTGCAATAAAAGAATTTAATGGTTTAGTTACTTGGATATATTAGCTTTGGCATTTGCTAGGTTATTCATGAGTACTTTGCATTCGTGAGTTGGGGGTGCGACAGTTCGAATGTCCACTATGTCTATGAGCACCTAGCTAGGATAACTTCACTATCACAACCAAAGTATAGTGAAATATAAAGTAAACAACTTTTAGACCTCTCACAAAAACTCAACACCTTCCTCAAGGTGGTCGAATCATTAAATGGACCAAAGTACTCCTACTTTATGCTTTACTTAACTATCTTTAGACTCAATCATATACACTTAGCAAGTTTATGTTGTAACAAAGTTGTTCACTGACTCCAAGACTCACAAAAGTAAAGAACATCACTCAAGAACTCTAACTCTCTCATGGCTAGTGATTGGAGTCTTCTCAAGGTTGCTTTCCATATCTGGGATAGGTAACTGTTTATACTTGTATTCAAATGCCCCATCCCATCCAAACAATTTGTAGATAATCTTTGACTCCTAGAAAGTTAGCTAGAGGATCAATGTCAAAGCAATGCTACAACATCTTTTAGAGCATTGCAGTGGAAGTCTGGTACAGTCATCGCTCTTAATGCAAATCCTACAAGTATTTAAGTCAATTCATTCTCTTTTCATCATATCTACATCAACGCTATATAATCTTTAGGATTCTTACACTTCGACCTGACGTATATCCAGCCATAAACAATATCAAGTAATTGGTCTCCAAATATTATCAATTAAAACCGTCCAACTCAATATCAATCATCAAGAATCCAAGTCAAATTTTTTATGTAAGAAGTTTGTACAAATGTACCAACATAATATTGATAACAATCTCTCTTTTTGGCACATTTGTGGCACAACCAATTCAAGTTCCCATCAAGATAATATTAGCAACAGAATAGTGATAATAGCATTAGAATTCCAATATATCACCAAGTAATATCATTAATAATAAAATATTCCCCCTATGTTAAACAATTTGACTCCCCTCTCCCTTTAGGACTTTTCTCCCATATAGTGCCACTTATTAGCCAAAGTCAAACAAATGCAAAGGAGATATTAAACATATCTCATGAATGAGAAGGATTAACTCCATCTGGCTACAGTATTACCATAGGGAAGGGTATTACTACCTTCAGTAATTGTTATAGAATGTCTATGCAATGTTGTATATAGTGTTGCAATAGTGTTCTTTTATTTGTCTTCTATTTGTGCATAGTTTCCAACCACCATCCAATCCAAACAATTTTAAGTTATAGGCAGGTCCTTATTACAACATTTGGTATATAAAAATTTGTTTGCACCCCCTCAAATATTGCTCTTTTGAAATTCTCCAAAATCCATGCACATGTATACATAGCTTTTGTAGGTTGAAAGATGACCTCCATTGTCAACATGACATGTGCCCTTTGAACAATCTTTTAGGGATGCGTGAGACATAAAGTATTTGTGGTATGATTTTTTTACCTAAATTTGTCTAACTAGACCTTTGTTGCTCTTTCGGTTGGCAACAATAGGTGCGCAACGTCTCTTTTCTGCTGCTCATGCTTCAATAATGTGAAAAACCTTCCAATGTAATGTCTTTATTTTTTGCCAAAACTGCAAAATATTTTCACTTTCCTCTTCTTCCTTTACTTGGATTTTTCATCCTTGAAATTTTGTTAGGAACAATTGGTAAAATAAATTTATCAATCTTTAACTCATTACATTAAAGTATTGTTCCCATGTACTTTAATAGTGTGAAGCATTTTGATGTAAAATGACTATCTTTGGAATAATAATTGTATGTTGGCTTGAAATTACACCTCTTTTTGTTTGTTATCTCATTCAATGTTGGTACAGCATTGGCAATGATAGGAGTAATTTCCTTTACAAACTTTACTTCTTCCTTTTCAACATGGTTGCTTTCTACATGCTCCAAAAATCCCAAATTAGTTCTGTCCTTTGATGATTTTCCCACAAATAGCACATCTTCCAATTTTGCTTTTCTAAAATTTAATATATTGAGTGCAGTTTCAACTCCATTTGCTCTACTTTTAACTTTATGGTTTAACCTTTCAAACCTCTTGCATTCTTCTTTTAGACTATTGAAGATATTCTCCTACTTCTCCTTGTCTTCTTTCAAGCAATTGACTTCATCCTTTAGTTCTTTGTTTTCTAAATGCAAGGTCATTAATTTTTCACATGTCAATTGATAAGTACATGGCAACTCTTCTTTAGTAACTTTACTGTTACTAATGTTGTACTTAGATTGATCTTCTGTTATTGCTAATGATGTTACAACATTATAGGTTGTATTCTTTGCTTTCCCACTGATAAAATTGAATGCAACATGGTTGCTCGCTTCATTGTCATCATCTAACTCTTTTGATCTAGCTTCACTCCAAACCATGCTCATAGACATTTCTTGCTTCTTAAGAGTATTGATAGACTCTGCTTGAATATGACCAAATCTACCACATTCATAACATTGAGTTCTTTTCTTTGAAGGTCAGACTTTTTAATCTTTTTGAAAATCTTACCATGATCTTTAGGGGTCTTGATGGACAAATTTCGATACTTATTTGACTTTCCTTTTTTCAATAGCCTTTTGAGCTCAATGTTGTTCTTAGTGTTGCAACATTCATCTTGACTACTGTTCAATATCTTAAAAGCCAACTCTTTGTCATTCTTATCATGATTTAAGTTCATCTCATATGTTTGTAATGAACCTATAAGCTCATCAAAGTGAAGATTATCTACGTTTCTTACTTCCTCTATTGCTACAACCTTAGGCAACTCTTTCAAGCAAAGAACGCAACATTTTCCTCATGAGCTTAGCTTCTGAATATTTTTTACCCAATTGAAAGGCTTGATTTGCAATGTGGTACAACTTTCTATTAAATTCGACAATAGTCTACTCTTCACCCATTCTTGAAGTTTCAAATTGAGAAATTAACATTTGAAGTTTAGAAGTTATAACAGTATTTTTACCTTCATAAATATTTTTAAGGATGTCCTAAAGTTCTTCTGCTACCTCACATGTAGATATCAATTTGAATTTTTCTTCATTTACACCTGTATAAATTTTATTAATGGCTCTTGAATTCCCTAGTGCAAGCTTTCTCATTTTGAGATTTTACGAATGCATGCATATGTGCTTTCTAATAAGTATAGTTGATACCATTAAAAAGTAGAGGACATATTATAGATGTTCCTTCTTTAGTGTTTATGTTTGTAAAACTTTAGGAATTACAAAGATCACGTCCACTTCAAATCAAGCACAATAGGCTTCTTAGCTCTAATGTCATGTGAGAATTGCAGCAATGTTCTAAGCAATATTGCAATCAAATAGTTTAGTTTAAGGGTCCTGTAGCAACAAGCACACACATACACCAACAATAATGATGATAAAAGGAATACCAATATTTGTTAACACAGTTCGAAAATTCACTCTTACGTTTGTAGCCACCAAGCTAAAAAAACTTCACTATTACACCCAAAGTATAGTGAAATATAAAGTGGACGGCTCTCATATCTCTCACATAAAACCCGACATCTTCCCCAACGTGGTTGAACAGTTGAATGCATCAAAACACCCTTATTTTATACTTTATTTAATTACCTTTAAGCTCAACTTACACACACTCAACTAGTTTGTATTGTATCAAGATTATTCACGCACTCTAAGACTCATAAAAGAAAAGAATATCACTCAATTTCTTGCTCTTTCACATTTAGTAATTGGAGTCTTCTTAAGGTTGCTCTCCACCTCTAAAGTAGGTAGCTATTTATAATTGTAGTATCCAAATGTCTCATTCCATCCAAACTCTTCGTGGATAACCTTTAACTTCCAACAAATCGATTGGAGGTTCAATATCAAAATAATGTTGCAACATTTCTCAGAACATCATAATGGAAGTCTGAGGTAGTCATAGTTCTTAATGCATACCTAGTAGGTATTTGAGTCGATCCATTCTCTTTTCATCATATCTGTATAAGGCTTTGTAATCTCCAAGATTCTCACACTTCTACCAAACATATATTTAGCCATGAACAATATTAAGTAATTGGTCTCCAAAAACTATCAATTAAAACCGTCCAACTCAATATCGATTATCAAGAATCCAAATCAAATTTTGATAACTATTATCCATTAGATTTATTATGTTAGAAGTTGTGCACATATGTCAACATAATATTAGTAACATGTCTTGAAACCATTCCAAATTTTGATATAAATGTTTTTGTGCTAGAATTTTAACTTTGTTGAAGCTCGAGGTAATTATATTTTGATATAAATATTTTGTCTACCCAGAGTTGAGAAAATTGGCTTGTGTAATCACAGTGCATTTAATCAGTTTGGAGGCTAGGTATTTGAAAATGTTGAGCATGCAGTCACAGTGCTTAATTCTAGGTAGCTAATTATAATTTTTAAAATCTATATTATATAGAATATGAGATAGGTGAATAGTAACTACCTTGTTCTCAAGGTTAATTTATTAAAATGTCTCTTTTTTAACTTATTTTTCTTTTCACTTTTTTATACTTTCTCTTTTTTGTTTTTCACTTTTTATTTTATTATCTCTTCATTGTTTCTTCCTTATTTTATAGAAATTGTCTAATATAATTTTTATTTTTGTTAACTTATTTTTATTACTAAAATTTTTTAAATATACTAGAATTGAGTTTTATCATCATCACTTTTCATTTGACTAATTTGTTTATATTATTTGAACAATTAAAATATGATTAATTTATAGTTTATCATCATTCATAAAAAATTATACACATACACTACTAGAATTTGGTTAATTGGAACGGCTTTTTAGCACAATTTCTCTGTAAATGCCATCCCAAATTTGATTTGGAACAATTTTAGAACGGTATTTTTTTCTGTTCCAAAATAACGCGTTCCAAAAAATTTGGAACGGCTTTTAAAACCAGTTCCAAATAATTGGAATGGGTTATAAATGCTGTTCCAAGTTTTTGGAATGGTTACAAGAAGCCGTTCTAAATACATACTTGGGCTACAGTAGTTGGATCAACATTGAATCGGATTCGAGATGGAAATTTGGAACGGTTTTTTATTGGAACAATTTGGGGACGGTTTTGATATGGAACTTTGGCACGGTTTTATTTTGGAGTGGCTTTGGCACGGTTTTATTTGGAACAACTTAGTCACAACTAATTTGGAGCGGCTTTGGCACGATCGGTTTTGGAACGAATTTGGCACAGTTACTCTGGAACGGCTTTAGCATAGCTATTTTGGAACGTATTTGAAACAAATTTTTTACAAATGTATAGGAATTGAGAAGGATCATTTTGGACGCAGATTTAAATTGAATTTTGTATTTTTTGGCAAAAATTTTTTTGCAATAATTGTCAAAAATATTTTTTCACATCTACTTTTGCGTCAACTAAAACATAAAAGCATACAGTCATTATATTATTCCATTACCACAAAAAAAAATTCTAACTATTCAATCCAAAAATATCACATGTATTGTAACAATAACATGACATAAGGAGGAAAATTCAAAACTCTAAGTGGCATGGCACACTAGTCAAGCCTCTCATTATCATCATCTGCATCTTGATTTAGAGATCGGGATGGCTCACCGGGAGTGAAAGCTTAAGGGTAGTTTGCACTAACTCAATTCAATAATTGATTTAATTGTGTCTCATTTCGCTCAAGCCTCTCCTCCGCACTCTTCCATTTCTCCTCAACCATAAGTAGTTTTTCTTCTGTTTGAAATTGTTTTTGCTCCATGTTGTGTAACTCAGGAGCAAGTGAGGAGGTTTGCGAGGTGGATCCCCTACAAAAATTGCGAAAGTTCTTAGCCTTTGATCCCATGCCCAGCAATCGGCCTTTTTGAAAGCCACCAAGAGCCGTTGCGACAGCATTGCTACTAGATGAATTGTAAGATGATCCCCCTTGTGTGGTTGGATCATCAAAATCCACGACATTTACTTCTTCTAGTGCTTTCGCGATATTATCCTTTATAATAATTTATTTTTATAAATGATGAAAATAAATTAGGAGATATATTAATGCATACTATATGGAAGAGAAAGGTAAAGTTACTGCTTGGATCTATGCACGAGGGCCTACCCAATGCCCAGATGCAGTCTTCCAAACCTTAGAGTACAACTTTAATGGATTTGGCGGCCTGCGCAAAGTTGCCTCCTACGAGAACATAATATATGATTTTAAATAATGAAATAATATAAAATTTCATATTACGGGGAAATAACGTACGTTGACTTTTTGAACGTAACTTGACGAACCATTTGATTGCTGTGGGCAGTAATGAATATCAAACTGCCTCGGTAAATGGTGGATGCTGATGCCGTATCAGCTAGTCGATTGTTTTTATTTTTTTCACAAGTTTCAGCAAATGACTCATATGCCCACTCATTCTTCATTTCTTCCCAATTCTCTTGAGATACCCATGGCGGCTTTATATCTAAAACTCTTACACGGTGTAAGTGCTTCCTTAAGAGTACAGAAGCTTTCTTTTTAAAGTTCTTCTCAATTGCAGTCATGTCTGCAGAGTTCCATGCAAATTCTGCTTGTAATGAAATTTATATTTTATACACAATCACATGCCAATGGTACTTCATGTATGCATAATAAGAATCAGATAATTGATAATAAACAATCACGATTCATCTAACTACTTCATCCAACAATTATTGTATAAACACCACAGCAACATTTAACCATTGCTATGTAGATTTTCACTTAAATCAATAGTGAGATTCACAAGGGGACTATAAGGAAATTTTTTATAATTAATTAGCAAGAAATAAAGCACAAGAACAGACATACATGGTATCTGATGAGTTTAAAAGGCAAGCAGGGGAAAGAAACCACATATGCACACACAAACATAGTCCAATATCCAATTTATGTGCAGAGCTGCAACGTGCATCTTATTGGGAAAGTCATCAGTGAGAAACCCCCTCTCTTCCAAGAAATCACCTAGAATTAGCTCCACAAATTACACATAAAAGACCAGGAAAAGGAAAGGGTTTTGCGAGAAAAGCCACAGCTCTCAACTTCTATAAAAACCATCATTTCACCTCTCTCAAAAACACACAGACACAAACATAAGAACATAAACATGGAGAGGAGAGTTTACTGCATTCATATATTAAATCAATCATAGTATTAAATTTGTTCAAATAACACATATAACAACATATATGATACATCCATACATCTATGTCAAAAAGGATGCATTAATTAAACAGCTCACTAACAACAGAACCCATGGGGACCAAACATATAAGTTGATGTATTTTGAAAAAGTACACCAACATGTAACACGTTATGTGCATAATTTTTAAATTTATACAATATACGAAAGCACCATAGTATTTGTCCACTAACCTTAAACAGATGAAACCAAAACTTTTTGGTGTCGAGTTCAACATCCTTGAATCGAACCCAAACACCATTGTAGTGGCCAAATATAACCTCCCTTATACAATCTGTTACTTCTTTATATGCACTGTGAAAACAACTTATGTTATGATAAAACTCAAATAACATACATTGATGAGTAAAAATGAAATATATATACATAATGGAAGGTTCGCGAGGTTATGCGTATAGGCCCCCTTGTCCTCCAATGAGATGTTTCCAATGATTGTACATTTGGAGTTGCTTCCACAACAGTGTTTTCTTGTTGGGCACCGGAGGCTAATGGCTCGTCGAACAGAAAAGGGCTAGGAAGACTATTATGTAGTGGAAATTGTGTGGGTGAGGGTGGCTGCGTTTCAGAGTCTTCTGAAATAGGCCTACATACAGTGGAGTTACCTCAACTTGAATTGAGCCTTCCACCAATAGGTTGTGCATTTTGTCCATGTGCCCTTGAATAAGCACCACGTGTCATATGGAAAAAATTAAATGAATAAGTAATAGTTCTAAATAATATGAGACAGCTATGACTTGAGAAAAAAAATTACCATACACGACACAGGGGGGACGGTGAACCCAGAAGTCTCTAAAGTCATCATCCTCCTCCGCCATCGCAACGAAGAGGGGGATGGCAACTCCAGAGACTTCTGGGGTTACCGTCCTCCTCCGCTGTCGCGACAGGGTAGGACGACGGCAGTCGAAGTGCACCATCAACCTCCGCCTTCACAACGGAGAAGGACGGCGACCCCAGAAGTCTCTTGAGTCGCCGTCCCCACTCGTCGTCATGACGAGGGGACGACGAGCGCAACGGGCTAAAAAAAGGCACCGTTGCACTCGATCGTCACGACGACGAGTGCGACAGTGGCGGCAGTAACCTTTTAAAATGCCCAAAGTTGTAAAAATCTCACATTCTTCTCCAAACTCTCTCATTCTTCTCCAAATACTTCAATCTTCATCAATATAAAGTATTTTTCAACAGTGTATCTTGCATTCACGTCGTACATAAGTAAGTTTGGTTACATTACTGTCATTTATTTAGACTATATGTTTGTCTCATCTCGCAATTGAGGTTTAGTATGAAATTGAATAGTATGTTATGTTTATACAATTTGTTGATAGATTTGTTGTGCAAAATGTTTAGGTTTGTATGTTTACATATATGTTTAGGCTTGAAATGTTTTGATTACAACAATTTCATTCGAAATTGAATTGCATATAAAGTGTTCAGAGAATTGCCCATGTTGATAATTAGCAATACTGTGGCATTTATGCTAAGTAGTATTCGTAAATGTATAATTGGAAACATAGTGCAAGATCATTTGTGCTACGTAATGTTAGGATTTGGAATGATTTGATTACAACAAAACCATTACTAATTGCATTGCATATAAGGTGTTCGATGAATTGCCAACGTTGATAATTTGCAATGTTTTCACGTTTATACTATGCTATCATCGAATGTGGATAGTTGGAATTGTTGTGCATTTGATTTGGGGTGTATGCAAGTTCAGAATTGAAATGATTTTCTTATATGGTGCCATTACTATTTGGCGCGTAAATAAGGTGTTTGATGAATTGCCTAAAAAATGGAATAATTGTTTTTATGCCCATAGTTATGTCTGGTTGATGAATATGACACATTATGTGTATGTTAGCATGTGTAGTGTAGGTGAAATGTTGATTAGTAGTGGGATTTAACAATATGTGATAAGGTTTTTATAATACAATTAAAGATGTGATCATTTATTATGTTGTTTTGCAAGATAATGGCACATAAAAGAACCTGAGATACACTATCATCCTGCTCAGTTGATAGGAGAATCTTTATGTCGGAGGAGGCAAAGGAAAAATATGATTCTGTCATTAAAAATCAAAGCTTCGTGCTTGAGCGAGGGATAGTTCGGGCGATGCGACACCACCAATTATACCACCCAACTATTAATGCTTTGGGTGGCAGCAATTCACTCAAGAGCCCTAGCACCCCATAGTGAAGCTTATGGTTACGGAGTTTTATTCCAACATGGGAAAATATCAAAATGATAGAGTTTGGGTGCGAGACGTTGACGTATATTATGATGCAGGCACTACAAATCGGGTGCTTAGAACACTGTAGAGGGAACATAGTGCAAGATTCAATCAACTATTGAACTTACACAACCTATTGGCTGAAATAGCTGAAGAGTTATGTCCAGGCGGAGTCCAGTGGACTGAGCCTTTAGTGCGAAGTACATTTCGGAGTGCTGGAGTAAGTGATGTGCCCGCACATGATTCTATTTCTTGGCTACTCGAGTGCGACCTATAAATCATCATACAAGCATCATCAAGGAGCGAGCCATACTGTTATATGCCATCACAAACAGTATATACTTCAATGTTGGAAGCAAAATTAGCGATGGCATATTCAGGTGTTCAAAGATGTCAAGAGAGGCAATGTGGCACCCCCATCTCATCAGTGAATTACGCAGGGATGTTGAAGTAGCTATTGACTCACGGAGAAGACACTTTCTACACATAATAAGATTATTTTTTATCTTCCCCCAGATGCGCCAATAGAGCTAGCAGGGGCATATGAGGAGCCCCCTGTTGTTCAGCAACCTCCCCCACAGTGCCATGGCATCCGAGGTATGAAACAATTACTTATAAATTTATCAGATCGTATGGATACGATAGTCGGGCTAATGAGGGAGGAAAGAGAGCATAAGACATAACAGGATGAATGCATAGGATGGCTCGAGGCCCAACTAGCTATGCTAACTGCTTGTTAGGATCATTATTACCAACAGACTCATTAATATTGGGGCTATGCATAGCACGAGACGAGGCCATCTACAATTACTAGCGCATGATGGCCACTCACAGTGCTATAGGACCTATGCCAGCATGGCCTCATCCATTCTGACCTGTCCCGTATCCTGTACCCTAGCAGCCGCATTCTCTTGAGGATATGGGTCCATCAATGTCTACGGACCACGCACCTTCAGGAGATGGGGGTGGTTATTAGTGCATCGTTTTATGTTTGATTTATGTATATAGAACGACATGAGATTTATAACGAACTTTCATGTATGAACTTTTTTCTTTAATTGTTCTGTTTATAAATATTGGTATGTATTTTGATATTTAACCCACAATTCGTAACAAATTCATGGTGACAAGCCTTGTGAACACCCCAAATATCTAAATTTAAAATTATGTTTACATATACAACAATCACAAGATTTGAATTCCCAATAAGAATGATTATACATCACATTCTTCTCTAAAATCATCAGATTCACTACCACTAGGCGAGGTATCTGTCGAGCTATCTGTAAAACTATCAGTTGATCTATTACTATAAATATCAGCCTTCATATCCTCGTCTGAATCTACATGCAGTCCAATACTAGAAGGGTCATGCAAAAGAGGAACATCTAATATGTTGACCACGCACCGTACATGAATTTATTGTCAGGTTGAAAAGGGACATCACTCCACTTCACTTCCACAGTGCTTCTAGCCTTGGTTTTGCACACAGCAATCCAATCAACTCTGTTCCTTTTCGAACCCAGGTATCCTACATAATATACTTAAGTAGCTTGTTGAACGAGCACAAATGGTTCATCTATTTTGTAGATACGCGATAGGTTAACATCAATTATGTCATACTTCGGATGTATTTTTTGCCCTGTTATAGGGTCAACCCATCGACACTTGAATAGTGTAACATACATATTTGCCAAGTTATAGTATTATAACTCCAATATTTCCTCCAATAGTCTATAAAAATCATACTCTGTGTCATTGTACAAGATGATCATAAGCAAACCTCATAGTTCATTGTTGATTTGTCTTGGGCATGGTCTATTATGTGGAACCTAAATCCATTTACCATGTATTCTAAATAGCATGTGACTCGATTGTTCGGCCCATAGGCTAAGCTCCTCATTAATGAATCACTTATGCCGCCGCTACTTGGATTCAGGATCTGTTTTATAAAAAAAATCTAACAATGATATATGCTATATAATGATTAAACTCAATATTAGTGTTATTATGCTTACATATGTTTTAAACCATGGAAGGAACTACTCAGCTACAATCTTGTCCATGAGGAGATCAGTCTCGTCATACTAGGAAACAAACAGTCTACTTATGAAAGCCATATGTTAGCGCAGTGGGAAACCATTCAAATGCAATTATATTCGATCGTCTGGGTGTGTACCTATAGATTAGTTCAACCTCTGGACAATTTAATAAAACATATGTTTCTGCTGCGTGCTTCCCAGGAGTAGTGAGATAACATGGAGGCCTACGGCGGGATGGTCGACTAGGATAATTGAATATGGAGAAAGCTGCAACTGTAGAGGGCATAGCTCGTGGGTCATTATGGACTAGTCTATTTCTTTTTGATGGAATAATTGAGTCAAAATAGTATGATGCAAATGTAGCTATTTCCTCCATAACATATGCTTCACATATTAAACCTTCAACACGTGCTTTGTTCTTGACTTTCTTCTTTAGGGTTCGAAGGAACCTGCTAAGAAAATTAGTAAAATCACATTCATCTTCATCAAATAGAAATTAGATCAAGTACATTTGAACATAATTTGATGTGCAATCAAACCTTTCAAACGGATACATCCATCTATATTGCATTGGCCCACCAATCCTCGTCCCATATGGCAAATGAATAACTAAGTGTTCCATTGAGTCAAAAAATGATGGGGGGAAAATTTTTTCAAGGTTGCAAAGTAAAATTGGGGCCTTATCTTCCAACTCTTGTAGTTAAGTAACGTTTTGAACAGGTAAGCAAATTTGTTGGAAAAACAAACTCAATTCAATCAATGCATTCCACACAAATCCTGGCAACAGCTTTCTAAATGCAATGGGAAGTAGGCTCTCCATAAACACGTGCGCATCGTGAGTCTTCATACCATGTAATTTCAGTTCTATCATGTCAACGCACTGACTAATGTTTGAAGCATACCCTTTTGGAAATTTGAATTGCATAAGCCACTGACATATCATACATTTCTAATCTCGACTAAGGGTGTATGTTGCCTTGGGTTTAGGCCCACCACTTTCAGATGGAACTGTAATCTTAGGCCAATCACAACTCTTACTCATTCCTTACGACCATTCAAGGTATCTTTTGTCTTTCCTTTAATATCTATAACTGTGTTGAACACATTGTCGAACACATTCTTCTCGATATACATGACATCAAGATTGTGCCGTAACATATTATCCTTCCAATAAGGTAAATTCCACAATATGCTTCTCTTTGTCCATTTATGTTGAGTACCATAACCAGCCACCATTGATATTGGGTCATCAATGACCCGGGGGAGGCCACATACTCGATCCCATATAAATTCACTTGATATAATAGGAGGTGGGGTGCAGTACTCTACACGTCCTTTTTTAAAATTTTTCTTATTCCTCCTATAAGGGTGATCAGGGCAAAGAAATCGACGGTGACAATCAAAATAACTTGACTTCTTACTATGGAGAAGATAAGTTACCTTAGTATATTCCACACACAATGGATAGCCCATCAACTCAAAACAACTCGACCCAAAAATCATAGAATATGCAGGCAAGTCATGAATTGCCCACAATAAAATAACCCTCATATTGAAGGTACTATGACGTGATGCATCATATGTTGGAACTCCTTCATGCCACAACATGAGTAGTTCATCGACCAAAGGTTGTAGGTAAACGTCAATAAGTCTTTTAGGATTTAATGGACTATAAATCACTAAAGACAAAAACATGTATGGGTTCTTCATATACAAACCTGACGGAAGATTATATGGTGTCACAATGACGAGCTAAGATGAATATGTCTTACCATACGATCCATACGGTGTAAATCCATCTGCACATAAACAGAACCTTACATTGCATGGCTCAGCAGCAAATTTAGGATGCCTATCATTAAAACTTTTCCATGCTGCCCCATCTGAGGGGTGACGCATAGTTCTCTCATCAGTTGTATGTGCTGCATGCTAAATCATCTGGGCTGCTATCACATCTGATGCATACAATCTCTACAGACGGGGAGTCAAAGGCAAATAATGTAGGTGAGCAAATGGTACCTTTTTCTATGGTTTTGGGAGCCAGACCTGATCTTGTATCTAAGTGCACTACAAAATTTGCAGCAATGAAGGTTACTATTAGATTTTCAATATAACATGCAACTAGCCGAATAAAAATCTATCTTCTGCACAGGAAGTCCCCAATCTCTTATAAGTCGTTTCGTACTATAATAGTCTGCCGGCATTCTTTGGTCACGAGGTAAGACCTCATCAAACAAACTACATATATCGTCAAAACAACTTTTTGGCATGCCATGGTCTGCTTTTATACTCACCATTCTTGCCACAGCCGACAATTGAGAAGAATTTTCACATCCCTCGTACAATAGTTCATCTGCCGCATGTAATACATCCAAGAATTTATTTGTTAGCCTATGAACATCACCTGCTTCAACATGCTTTGTGCCATCGGTTCTGTCCTCACCATCGTATATTTGATTTAAACCGCTACCACTTGCTTCTCAAGCATATGAGGCACCATGTTGCATTCGTGCATCATTCAACATCCTCTGCTCCCATGAAATCCTTTAATTATTGCCTTTGCCTAGGTTGTATTCACTCACCGTGATAGTCGGCTCAGCTAGACCGTTGTTATTTAAGCACTCATTTTCACCATGACTAGTCTAATTGAAATAATTCTTCACGAAATCCTTTCTAAGCAAATATAATTTCACTTCTTCAGGCTTCAAGAACTTGTTGTTCTTGCATCGACAACAAGGGCACCTAATTCTAAAATTGTTCATATAACTTTGTTGTTTTCTTGCCCATTCAACAAAATCATTTACACCATTGACAAACTCCTCAACCAAGCCTCAACGTCTAGGGAGGTTTTTGTTGTACATTCATGCCCTAATATCTCTTAACATTGTGCACTATAAATTTAAATACAAATAAAAGTTTAAATTAAAAGTTTAAACACAAATAAACACATTGTGGCATAATATCGCTTAACATTGTACATTCATAGCCTTAATATTTCTTAACAACATAACAAAGAGAAAAATCTCCTCTACAAGATTCTTATCATCCAATTAAAAGACTATAATACATAATTATAGTCTCACCTCATTACTTCATATCCATACACAAGCTAATGGGATATTCACAATAAACTAAATCACAAAAGTATTAAAAATCTACACAAATAATAACATTAACCATATATGTCAAAAATTGACGGTTTATTAGTAAAGATACCTCTAAAATTAGCAAATTACCTTGGACAATATTTGAAAAAGCCTCGACTACCGTTTGAGAATGGCTTAAAGGTGTTTTGGAGTGGAAAATTACGTAAATGGCATATAGTGAGCCGTAAGGGTATTATATATATCTGTAAGATTGGAACGGATTTAGAACGACAATAAATACCATTCCAAATTTAAATTATTCAAATTTGGAACAGAAATACAAAGGCCGTTCCAGATTCCCAAGTTGGAAAGGCTTATAAAAGCCGTTCTGAATTTCAAATTTTCAAGTTGGAACGGCTTTTTAATGCTATTCCAAATTTCAAATTTGAAACGGATTTGAAACAGCAATGCATGTCATCCTAAATAAGAAAATCCAAATTTAGAACGGCTTCATATTGCCATTTCAAATTTGGATGAGGAGTTTGGAACGGCAATAAGAAGCCATTCCAACTTCCACCCGTATTTTGAAACGGATGTAGAAACTGTTCCAATTTTAGAACTACTTTGGAACGTTTAACCAAAAGCAATTCCAAATTTTGGAACGGCAACAAATACCGTTTCAAAATTGGAACGGGATTTACAAGGCCGTTCCAAAAGTGGAACGGTTTTTTTTGCCATTTCAATTTGGAACAGTTTAGTAGACCGTTCCAATTTAGAATGGAATTTTTGTATAATATCATTTATGTTCCAAATTCGTGTTAAATTTGTATCAGACTGGCATGATTTTTTAGAATGACTGAAAAACTGTTCCAAAATGCCAGATATCTAGGAGTGATATGTAGAATAAATAATTTTTGTTAAATAATAAATTATATATATGTATGTATTTTCACATATTTACATATTAAAATGTTCGCATAGATAGAGTGTACTATTTCTCTTGGCCCAGGAGGATTTGTTAGTGAGCGTTTCCTGTAGATCTGAATCTGCAGGTGGCTGAACTTTGATTTGCGGAGTACGTTAGATTCCTTTATTGTTTCTTCATGTCATGTACGCGCAATCATGGATATCTTTTTTGTTCGGTGCAGGCCCTAAGAGTATGATGTCTTTCATCAAATAACCATGTTGTCCTGATCAGTGTCGGAGTCTAGGAATTGATTGAGAATATACGCAGCGGTTCTGGTGGTGCAATAAAAAGAGAAAAATTATGTTTATGACTTTATTACTGAAACGGAAAGGACTTTTCTCCTAACTGCCAAAGGTAATGGTTATATTGGTTTTTGTTTTTATGTCTGTTGTTAAGTATATTTTGTTCTCATAAATTATGTAAAAATAGGAGAAAGTTAAAAGATAGATAATACCTCCCCTATCCCAACCATATCACTCGTCTTCCTCCTTTCACCCTTCTCAGTTCCCCACCCCAATCCACCTTGAGTTCTCGCTGGGAGAATCTTTTTAAAAAATTATATTTTAAAAGGATAAAAAAGAAATTGATTCTACTTGTTAAATTATCAAATTTTGAGGTATGTACTAATTCTACAAAATGATAAACATAAGAAACAAGTTTCATACTTAATATAAAAAACCATTAAAATATAATAGCAAATAATTCTTTGTACATCATGATCAAATAATAGTTCAAATTGACTAATTTTTAAATTAATCAAATATAAAATAATATTTCAAGTGTTAGTTTACAATTTATTCAAACTATTAACTAAGCGACATTCTTTGTATGTGCAAAGTTATACACGAATTATTAATTTATTATATTTTAAACAATAAAAATAAAATTATTTAATATGAAATGTATAGAAATATTTAAAGTAGAAGATAAAGAAATTATTAAAAATTTAAAGAAAGAAAATTTGAGAGAAAATAAAAATAAAAATAAATTAAAAGAAAAGAAAAGAAAAGAAAAAACAAAAGATTAAAAAATAAAAGAATGTAAAATATTAATTATTATACTTATTTACTTAAAGATATAATATATATTAGAATAACATAAACATATATGTATATATTTATTTAACTAATATGGGTGTTGAGGAAGTGACGAGCAAAGCAAGGCTCTTCCATTCTCAGTCCCATTGAAGCAAGAAAAAAAAAAATTACCTAATAGAAGTGTTTGGGATTCAAAAGTGAAAAAGAAAAATTCATTTTATCTATAAATAGTAGTCAAATTGACACATTACCAAATCATGCTCTTGTTGCCATAGCCTTAGATGTAAGGATTTTGAGAATACGCCTTATAGCCTACACCCCACACAACCCCAACCTCACCCCATTTTTATTGCCATTCTCCTTGGTGCACGTCACAAGGACAAGGTAATCTACTCTATTAAATTTTTTTTTCAAAAAAACAAAACAACTTTCAAAAATTATGATATGATTAATAATTCCATATCGATGATTAGTCACAAGAAAAAGTTGATTTTAGGAGGTAGGAACTGTTTTTCATGTCCCGCCGAGTACAAGAGTTTGTGTGTTACTTCACTAACCATGCGTCGACTTTCTCCGTTTTCTTTCTTTCTTTCTTTCCTTTTTTTTTTTTTTTTTCTTCTGTTGTGAGTTTACATCTATATTTGATGGGCAAAGAGAAGACGACACGCGTGATATTTGTAAATTTTGCAATAGAAGTTTTGTTCGCATATAATGTGCCGACAATTGGTGGTATACTATATGGCCATATTTAATCTAAGAGTTACAGTCTAAAAGATTATTTTAAAATAATAAAAAATTTGTACAGAATAATTAATCTTTGAAAATTATATTTATTAAGATTGATTATTTAAAATAATTATTTGAAATAATTACATTTATTTGAATCTTACTATAGATATTATTCCATTTTAACTCCAAACACATTCTAAATTCTTCTTCCTCTTTTTCTTTTTTTTTTGTCCTTTTTTTCCGTGAGTTTTCATCTATATTTGATGGGTAAAGATAAGACAACACTCGTAAAACTTGCAACAGAAGTTTTGTTTGCATGTAATGTGCCCACAATTGGTAGTATCCTATATGGCCATACTCATTTTAGGATTATAATTCGAAAGGTTATTTTAAATAACAAAAAAAAATTGTATAAATTAATTAATTTTTAATAATCATATTTATTTAAATTGATTATTCAAGGTAATTACATCTATTTTTTCATTTTAACTTTACTATAGATATTACTCAATTAATAATATTAAGATTAAAATAATAATTTAGATAATATATTTATAATTCTTAATCCTTTGATTATTTAATCATGACTTTCATATAGAATTATTTATTCTATAATTTTATAATTTAATAGCAAGCTTTTATTTAATCAAAAATGAAGATAAAATAATATACCTTATATTATCACTCAAAATGAACATGTCCTATATTTATTTTTTAAAAGTTAAGCTATGGTTTGCTTTAATGCTTCTAATTAAACATGGAGAGGCCGGTTACTATAATAACAGTTTAAATAGAAATAATGAGAGTAAAGGGCTTGTTAATTCATATAATATAAATATGCTGTCGTGATATTCAAATCACACATAATTTCAATCTATTTGACCTCCTATGGTCAGAGTGAGAAAAGAGAATCTGTATTAGGTTGAAAGACCAGTCCAAGAACTCATGAATCTATTCAGATTTGTTTCAGGAAGTCCAGACACGTTCAGGATTCATTCAAATTCAGGATTCGTGACTCAAGTTTAACAATCATGAATTCAGGTTCGTTTTCGTATATATTTTTATGTCTGATTTTGGATTGTTGAAGTACATAATTAAATTCCAACAACTACAGTATATTACACTTGTAAAGAGACGGCAAGGAGAGAGAGAAATGAATATATGTGAACTCTCTCCAATTCCCTGCGATTGCTCCGTGACAAACGTCATTTCGACCAAACCTTTTCACATTAATTGGTTTTAATTCCATTCATTCAACGCGGAGTGGTTCTTAGCCCACATATATTTTGGCCAAATTCAACTCACTCAATGACTTCACTTTTTCTAAGTGACTTTATGGTAATCAGAAAGTCTTCTTATTCAGTTTAAGGTCAGCCAGATTCGTATTACTTAGGTAGGTTCTGGATTTTTTTATGAAATTCAAAATAATTTATGCCTTAAATATTATATTAGTGCAAGATGTTCTGATTTCTGACACCCAAATTGCATTACTTTAGGGCTTGAAAATGGGGATGTAACAATAAACATGGAAGAAAAGAACGACAACAAAAAATCATGGGGCAGCTGCTTCTTATTTTTCCAAAATTCCAGGTATGCGAATTTGGCCCATTTGTTCTTCTTCCTTTTGGAAAAGCTGAACCAAGTGTCTTTGATGGAGGCACGTGTTACGTCCACTTGCCCGAAATCTGACACACAAAGCGTTGAGAACTTGGGTTTGAATTCCCTTGTCAAGTAGAACTTTGTTGGCTCTCTTGCTTATACTGCACTCAAAAGGATACATGGACTATGTTTGTTTCGACTTTATCTACTGTTCGTAGGCGTTTAAAAATTTTATCAATCAAAAATTTTATTATACAAATTTAATTTAAATTTAAATTTAAAATTTTCTTTTTTTTATTTTTTATAACTAATTAATTATTTTTTATTCATTATATCTATCCACAATCAAATTAATATTCATTTCTATAATTTTCTCAGTCACATTCATTTTTTATTTTTCCATAAACTTGTATACTATCATATTATTAAATTATTATTATATATTTAATACATATAAAAATAATTTATCTATCCACTTAAATCTTACAAATTAAATATAATTTTCATTACTACTTAAATCATCCAAAATTTCCACCTTTTCTTAATTAGGAGACAAACGTTCCATGACATTTACGGGTTCAGCACTATTTTCATCTGTTGCGATTTATTATATTTGCGCATATGTGTGTAATAAGATTAATGATGATGAAAGATGCGACGGCCACCATTATATTACCATTAAAACAACTTAGAGCTTCGTTTATTGGTGATTATGGCTATGTTTGTCTCTAAACTTTTCATTATTTATTATTATTAAAAAATCTTATAATCAAACATCTCACAATATAAACTTTAGTCAAATTTAAATTTAAAATTTTCCGTCTTTTATCTTTTATAACTAACTAATAATTTTTCAATCATTATTACATATTAAATATATATATATAAATAATTTTCCTACCCATTTAAATTTTACAAATTAAACATAATTTTTATTCTTACTCATATCACTCAAATTTTCTTCTCCACCCTAATTAGGAAACAAAAATAGCCTATCTGGCTATTTTGGTAATATTTTATGCTTTCAATATAAAGGTGAGTGATGGTTCTTGGATCATATCAGTTGGCTTTCACTATTTCTTATTGCAATATAAATAATATAGTCGAAAATTTGATCAAGAAAAATAATAACAATAATAACGATGAAACTTTAGATTGTTCTTGTTACGTGGATCCACGTTCTATGCATACGTACATGCAAATTCACTGGTCCATGCAGATCTTCTCCTCCTCCTCGTTTTTTGTTTTTTTAATTATTATTAATATTATTTATTTATTACACATCTAGGTTGGGATTAATGAGATTCAGACTTGTTTACTGATGCAATTAATTTAGTTTCATTGTTTGCAACGTCAATTTCACTTGTGAAAAATATTTATCCTTCTATCATATATAACCATATAACTTGAAATTCGGATTAATTTATTATATCATGAATCAAAAAAACTGCCCAAAACTCCATTAGATTCAATCTTTACCCTAATAAATGTTTCTATTCGGAACCTAGCATTGGGAAATGAATCAGAAATACGTAGAAGCCATCATTTTGGCAATTCTGCTAATATTTTGGGATATTAACTGAGTCATTTGTAAATATAATTTTTAGCTAAGCTATTTTATTCAAAAGAAATAATGTAATTCATCATAACAATAATGTCATTAACTCCTAGTTCGCATACTCACCCCATGTGTCATTAAAAATATTATATAAATAAATTACTTAAATAAATTATGTTTTTTTTATGTTATTGGTATAAATTAAAATATTAATGAAGCTTTTTTCTAAAATATATAAATAAATAAAGTTTTGAAGTTTAAACAATTAAATATAAATTTAAAAAACTATTAATTTGTTAATAAATCGGATGATTAGTTTACCAATAAACATTTTATATTATTTAATTGTATTCAAAAATATGGGGAGAAGTGATTGTAATTGAATTTATTAAATACGATACTTTGAAAAATTTATTAAATGACCAAAAGCAGTTATTATATATAGTACAATATTTTTGACTATAATTTCTAAGTGTTCAATCAAAAATAATTTTGAAGATAAAATTATATAAATAAAACATGTTTTAATAATAAATTTGAGAGGAACATATAATAAATTATTAAAAAAAATACAAGAGAAGGATAATGAAGAAATTGGGATTTATAAAAAATTAAAGTTAAAGATTATGGATATAAAAAATTAGAATAACTGAAAGTTTGAAAAAAGAGGTATATTTTCCCTAATAAACGCTTTGTATCCTATCCTTCTCTCTTTTTGTTTTTCTACATTAAAATCGAAAGAAAGAAAGAAATAATTATAATTGGATTTAGCAAAGAAGGTATTTTGGTAATATGTTAAAAGACCAAAAATAGCTTGTGCATTTTAAACAGTTCGGATATATATATATATATATATACACACACACACATAGATTGAGAGTAGCCTATAAATTACAATAATAAATAATAAAATAAATTAATATAAGAAAAAAATATATCAGATGATCAACACACTAGGACAGGAGGGAATGCTGGCCCCAAAATTAAAAAAAAGAAAAAAATTCTTTTGTTTTTTTGGAGGAATATACTTTTAATAAAATCAAAGAAAGGAGCGTCAAATAGACAGGGGCGACGACGTCGTCTGTCCAGGCCACCCTGTAATAAATTGCGCCACCTTTGGTGGGGGGAAGCAGTCCGGAAAAGCATTAAAAGGAGATAGAGAGGGCGAGACTTCCGCTAATTTGAGGAAGTGTGTAATTTAAACGGAAGAATGAAACAAAAATAATCTGTCGAAGATCCCAATTTAGCTTGGAAGCATCTGCTCCAGCTCATTACACTGCGCCCTCACTAAAATCTCACACACGCGCATGCGCAGACGCTGAGAGAGAAGCAAGATTGGATCTTTTTGAGTTTCTACTTATATATCACAGAATTTTGACTGTGAAGAGTATTGATTAGTGTCTTCTTCAAAATTTCCAAAGTTTCATGGAAACCTGTGGCCCATAAGTTAGTTCGAGGATTTTTGAGGAGGGCTTGAGTTCGAAGAAACTTGTTTCTTTTTTACCAAAAAGAAATCTTACTAGCTTTTCTCTCATACAACTCCTACAGGTCGATTTCCGAAAAACCACTTTTGCGTTTTCTATCTTTTCGTGAACAAATTCGACTATGTGGTATAAAATATGTGTTGTCTTGAAGCAACTGTGGTGTTCTTGACCCCAATGGCGCATTGCGTTTTAGGAATTCATCGGTTAGGCTTAAAAAATTAGAAGCTGTCTTCTCAAAGTAGTGTGAAGTTTGAGGATTGTTCTCAAACGACGTTCTGATTTTTAGCATTTTATCTCGTTGGTTCGGTCGACTTATTCGATATCGATGATACTATGTTCTGAAGTTGCATAGATAGATTGTAGGAGAGCGGGTGAGGGGCGAGCGAGAGATTGCGTAGAAGTTTTGGAGTGTTCGTTTGGGTTGAGAATGTCTGAATCCAAAACAGCGGGAACGCCAAACAGTGCAAAGGAGCTGAGGTCGCTGGCCTTGACCCCAACATGGTCGGTTGCTACTGTTTTGACAGTGTTTGTTGTTATCTCACTGCTGGGGGAGCGATCGATTCACTGGCTTAGTAAAGTAAGTTACATTTTGTATAATTTGTTTAAACTTTTCTGTGAATATATAAATTTGCTGATGAAGACTTTGAAGCATTATTTTAAAATTTCACTGATTGACTCTTTCTGGAGATCTTCGTGAAAGTTTGTTTTGAGGATCAATGTTCACAATCTATGTTTTGTTCAGGAACTCGAGATTTACTTTATCTTCTAGGATTTTAGTCCCTCTGGTCTTGATGGATTTTACTTTACTTGCATAATCTTTTGCAATATTGCAACAGTAAAAGTTTTGTTAACTAATAGAAGTAGCATTTTCTATGAGCTTCTTTGCCAGCATAATAATGTGCTTGTTGCGGTTCTGTGTATTTCTCAAACTATTAATTAGCATGCTCCATGAGCTTATAATTCATGTCTTTTCAGTGGTTGAAGAAAACTAATAGAAAACCTCTGCAAGCTGCCGTGGAGAAAATGAAGGAAGGTAACAGTTACTCTTGTGGAGAATATTATGAAAAAGTATGGGTAGAAAAGAAAATTTCACTCTATATCGCTGTTTCCCTAACTTGCAACGTTGACCTTGATTTGAAACTTTTCTACAGAATTGATGCTTCTTGGCTTCATATCCCTCCTCCTCACAGCAAGTTCAGGCATCATTTCTAATATTTGTATACCCTCAGTGTTCTATGATAGTGCATTTACCCCATGCACTAAGAAAGAAGTTGATGAGGAAAGGGAAGATAATAGCTTGAAGGAACGCAAACTTTTGATGGCCTTTATTGATCCTCACTCGCATAGGAGATTGTTGACTGGTCTGAATCAGAATAACTGCCAAAAGGTGAGTCAATATTCAATGGAACATAATGTGAGCACCCATTCTGGTGTTTCTTTTTCTCAATTTCTTATGTGATTAATCTTCTGCTTCTTATACTGAAATCTAAGTATATATTGAGTTCTATCTTTCGTGCAGAATTATGAACCGTTTGTGTCATATGAAGGCCTTGAACAACTTCACCGATTCATCTTTGTTATGGCAATTACGCATATATCTTACAGCTGCTTCACAATGTTGCTGGCGATTGTAAAGGTAGCGTCTTGATGCACCACCCTATGCACTATGCACTGTGGTGTCTAATATTGTAAAAGTACTGTTTGTGGCAGTGCCAATGCCCCTCAGATTTATTATTGACATTTTAAGCTTTATTGTTTGATTCAGTCTTGTCATATGTTTGCAAATTTTTACTTGCATGTAATCTCATTATGTTGAATTTCCTATCCAAAGATGTTTACAAGATCTCACTTCTGCTAGTTTAGGTTAAGTGATTGAATTGGAAAGTTTTGCTGACTCTTTAGGTGTTATCATGAGCAGGCTGTTTTCAAGTGATAATCTCTTGGTTCATTTTACTTGAATATATGCTGAGTAGTTCTACTAAATAATAAACAAATGCAAGCTCGGTGGAAAGTCTTCAGGCATCTAGGTATAGTGAAAGCTATTTAAAAATGTAATGGCTTGGGAACAAATCCTGTAGGAAATTATTAAGCTGGACTTCTTTTAGGAGGACAAAAGCAATAAATTCCCTGAAGGATAAGTCAACTCGAATCCTCTGTAAGTAGTTAAGAAACAATGGTGAAATTCATAATTCTTTTTAAGGAGATTATAGCCCAGTTATTCACATCCCTAGTTATTAATGGCACATAGAGTGTGGCACACTAATAGTGCAGGCAATTCTTTGAAGCCATAGCGTGTGCCTTATTAAAGCACAACACGAAATTACAATAAATAAGTAAAATTTGTATACTATTAGTTCTCAGAAAAATAAAAATAGACATGTACCCAAGAGTTTTAATTCTAAATTAAAATATAAATTTTACACTTCAACTAAAATTCTAGTATTTAACAATAATTTCATCGTCTGTTAAGACGGGAATACCAGTGTTTACCAGTGTTTAAAACATAATTTCCCACCAATATTATCAAAAGCTAGAAGAATTTTTAAAGAAGTTTAAAATTGAGCTATTTCAATAGGATTGAAATTGAAAAAAAAATAAAAAAAGAAAGAAGGCAGTAAAACCTGAAAAAGGAAAGAGAGAAAGTAAAGAAGAAGAAAAAAGGAGGAAAAAAAAAAAGAGAATATGGAAGAAGAAACAAGAAAATGAAGGTTGTACAGAGCATGATCAAGACCAATCTTAGAGAGGAGGAAACAATTGCTTTGGGGAGATGAAGGAAAACACTGAGTTGGAGTCAAGGACCTTTTTTCTTTCTTACTTTTTTTTCCTGCTTTTTTTTGTGTTTTTCAATAAAGGATATCAGAATAAAAGGTGCCTTATATGGTGCTCTCTAGTGTGAAACCCATGCCTTAGGAGCCTTAAGCTGTGGTGCTCACCATGGCTACTATATTCAAATTATAGAATATCTGTCCTTACTTTATATGTTCTTTTTCATAAATTCATATTTTCAGAACACGGGATGCCCCCTTGCTGATCCTTTATGCCTTTTCCCTTTATCCTTTCACAGTTTATATTTTTCTATGAGAATGGCATGAAAATTGTGGCCCTTTATTTGCTGTTTTTCTCTTCAAAAGTTGTAATAATTGCTCTTCAACATCTGCTGCAGATTCACAGTTGGAGAGCATGGGAGGATGAGGCTCACTTGGACAGACCTAGTTCATTGAGTGGTAATTCCATAACGGTCTCATACTTAAAGCTTGATGTTTTTGGCCTAATAATTGCTGTTAGAAATAACAGATTTTCATATATTTTGTTCCCTAATTAATACAACTAATTATTTTCTTTTCATATGTTTAGCATTCTGTTTTCTACTTGGTATGGTTAAAATTATAGTAGGACTAGAGTTTTATTTAGCATCTTTGTACTAATGCATACTGTCGATCGGGACAATTCTTTAGTGGTAATGTGTGGCTCAATTCTTTATATTCTCTAACATATTTCTTTCCCTAATCCCCTTGATTTCAAACCCCCCGCCAATGTCATGCCCCCATTAATTCACCACTGTGCATGGCAGTAGCAACTCAAAGCAATAATAAAAAGGAGAAGAAAACTATCTGGAACACGAAATTCCTTAATTCAATCAATTCCATGGTTCCAAAAATCATCCCCCAAAATCAAGTATAGCCTAACCCAAATAGTACCACCACCAAAATCCCTAATTTATCTCTACCTCTTCTTCCTTGCACTGTGCCGCTAGTGCCTTCCAAACCAAATAACCCTAATTCACAAACCAAGCCCAACATTGTATCTGTGTGCCACTCCCTGTCAAAGTCAATCATGAGCAACCTCTGTGCTGCCGTTGTGGTTCCCCGTTCCTCTAATTTGTTGGAAAAATGTTGCAAACATCTATAGCTACACACAACCACCTGCTCCCAGCACCACCACACAAGTCTGTTGTGCAACGAAAACCACTGTGCAAACCTTTGCTATGAGGTTGACAACCTTGAAGCCCTAATTTGATTGTGTTTATGGGCTAAAGGCCAACCTTTTGCTTTTTAGTTTGGGCTTTAGGTTGTTGTAGCATATTATGGTTTCTATGTATATGTTGGCCGAAGTTATTGGGGTTGGGCACTGTTTCTTTTGGATGCAACATGCTTAGGATTATTTTGTTGGGCAGTGTTATTGGGTTGAAAACATCTTTTGGGCTGACTTTTATGTCCAATTTGTGCTTGATTAAACTTGGGATTTGCCACTTTCAATGTTGGGCTCAATGTGATAAAAGTTTGTTGAGCCTTGGCAGCTGTGAATTTGAGTCTCTATAGTTGAAGTCATGATCAACTATGGACTGCCTTCTGTGAACACTCAATGTTGACTACCACTTTATGTTGTTTGTTGCCTTTCTATAAGCTACTTTTTTATTGCCTTGCAATAACTGTATATGTTTCTCCTCACAACATCTCTCCAAATTTTGTCTTGCGACATCTCTCTCCAAGTTTCACTTCATGAAAAGTACCAAACTTCTGTCCTACAAAAGTTATGAATGTTGCTTATGACAGTTTACCCTTTACAAATCTCAAGAGTTAAAGTTGAACGCTTTAGCCATATTCAACTAGAGGGTGTTAGAAATAATAGATTTTTCATATATTTTGTTCCATAGTTAATAGGATTATTTACTTTGTTTCCACTTATTTTATATTCTAGTATGATTAGTGATGTATCCTTGCAATTATGCCTCCATTACCCATATTAAATGACTCCATTATTGTTATGGTTAAGCCCATTATCATTTCTCATTAACTATCCATTGATTATGGGAACATGGGGGAATGAGTGGGGATCATTTTAAAAAGGATAGGGAGTGCAATGATCCTCATCTTCTTCTTGGTCAATTATCTTTGGTAGCTTTTCTCTATATTTTGTAATCGTTCCACTATGAATAAAATATATAGAAATACTTCGTGGATGTAGACTTAATTGGCCGAACCATGTTAAATTCCTATGTTCTTTGATTTCTTTCTTGATTATTTTACATTTAAGGGTGTGATTTAAAACAATTTGGCACCCCATGTTTTGAGTCGCATCAATTAGAATTATGGTAGGACTCGAGTTATATTTGACATCTTTATACTAGTCCCATACTATCAATTGGAATAATTCTTCAGTTCTTCCAATTATCTAACAATTGCAAAGTCCTACCTCATTTTACTTTCTTGAAATTGTCATCTCACTTCAGTTGTATTGGTGTTGTACAATGGGATGAAGAAGGGCCCTTAGTAACCACACCTTATTAAGGCATTATGAAAATGATTATAATCAAGATGAAATATGTATTGTATACGAGGAGAGTTTCTATGAATGAATGCCATAACAAGATACTGTTCTTTATCTTTTTAAGAACAAAAAATTCTTCTGCTTTTGTAATTTGAGTGCCGCAATTCCTTTGTAGTGGCACCCTTGCATAGGTGCAAGATTGAAGTCTTGGATTATACAGTCAAGAAAGAAAAGGCATTTGTGTTTCCCTCCTGTGACTGGTATTAGTGCTTGGCCCTGAACCTGAAGGGCAGTGAATTAACATGATTTTTGTAGGCTGAGAGGCATTGTATAGTTTGCATTGTGTTTAGTTTGGGATGAAGCTGGAATAAGCTAGCACAACATTGTTTCTCTTGCAGGAAGAACCAGAGCCCTGACCATGCAAAGGCAATCAACCTTTGTCAGAGTCCATAGCTCAAATGAAAACAGATTTCTTATTTGGGTGGTCGGTTTGCTTCTTTCCCATTGCATTTACCTCCAAAGCTTCATTTTTCTGGTTCCATCTACAGAATATAGAATTATTGTGCCAACTCAAGTTGCTAAAAAATTTAGTTAATTAAATATCCTACATGGATGAACATTTTATAGAAGAATGACAGTGCCAAATAGCATATGTGAAATTTTTTTAATGTTCCGAATTACGTTTCTATTGTCCATTCAAATCCACTTCTTTACCGATATCTAAGGTGGATGCTTGGTAAGATATGCAGTGCTACTGTCATTCTGATTTAGTTTAGTATGTTTGGAACATCCAGATTTGTTTCTTCCGACAATTTGGCCATTCAGTAGTCCATACTGATTACCTTACGCTCCGTCAAGGATTCATTGCGGTACGTGCACATTTCAGCATTTTTGTTAGCATTTCACTTCATTTTATAATATTTTGCAGTGGAAATACATGTATACTGAAAGTTTGAATCATTTTTGGTTTCGAGAAATCCATCACTAGAAATCCATCAGATGGCGGCTACGCCATGACTTGACAGAACAATTACTAGCAAAAAACTCCTGTCCTAAAGTTGATGGTATCCAATCATTATCTATTAGGAACGTATATCTAATGTATATTGTCAGTTTGAGGTGAACATTTGAATTCCCTTTGAACAAATTCTGCTAAGTCCAATTATTGGACATGTATTACCTTTTTGTTTTTGTGCTTAGACATGGATCCTGGGTATGCTAAGTTTTTCTATGTAAATTGTAGGAAAACGAGGTTTAAATCTATGCTGTATTCTGTATGCTAATCTGTGTTGTGTATCATTTCTGGATAATATGTTGTTTTATTTTATAACTTTGTTGTAATTGTCCATGTTTGTATCGCAAAATTAGTCACCAGTAAGTCATGTGATTGATGCTGATGATTTAGATGAACCCCTCAGTGAGGATCTGTTTTTCAATTGATATTTTTCACGAACCTTTGAAATCATTCTTCTATTGTCAATGTTCTAAACGGATCTGCCTCTTTCCAGTTTGGTCTGCTACTTTGCTTTGTTCTTGTTATAGACCGCTAAATTCCGTTTCTCACTAATGAGGTTTTTTTTTTTGGTTTTTCTCATAAGAGCTTGTACCCATTAAAATATCTGTTTACGTCCTTTTGTTTCTTTTTCATGGCAGAACCACAACCTTACACCAAAATATGATTTTCACAGCTATATGATTCGCTCCATGGAGGAAGAATTTCAGCGGATAGTTGGTGTTAGGTAAACCAAGAAGAATCATTTAGAATAGCTAATCATTTTCAAATTCTGATTCTTGTATGTTAATAATTATTCATATTGTTAAGATTTTCATTTTACATGTGACTGGAAGAAGGGTTTAGAATTATTATAGACGGGAGAGTGTCAGCTTCCATTTTTATATTTGGAGTGCTAACTGCTAAACCACATTCATTAACACTAATTGTATTTGAGCAAAATTTTTATAACTTCATTAGCCTTATATATGCTGCTGCTTGGCATATATTTTATTAGCCACCATAAAATATGAGTCATCTATTCTGCATTCTATATCTTGAAGTGTAATTTTTGCAGCGTGTGGCATGCCTGTTCCAAAATGCACCAGTTTATCTATAGTTGATTGTCTTTATAATTTTCAGGTCAAGCTTTCTGACATCTCTTTCTTTGTTTTTTTTGTTTTTGAAATTTACAGTGCTCCACTATGGGGATTTGTTGTAACTTTTATGCTGTTCAATGTGAAAGGTATGTCAGTTGGAAGCTTCCATGTTTTTTCTCTCACTTTCCCTTTTTTTCAAAATGTGCGTGTGGCTCAAACCTGGTTCTTCACCTACGATCTCCTTTCCCACTGGATAATGTAGGTTGGCCAATTTGTTTTCAAAATCGTTTGGCTGGAAATGGAATACTGCCCTTTTTTTTTCTGATTCATGTCACCTGGCTTTTCTGTGCATTACTCCCCTATCTTTCCCTTTTTTAAAACATAAATTCCGCTTGCAATTCTGATCTGTTCCACCTATTACATGTTTCATCTTTCAACAGACCATAATCTCGTAGCTAATTTCAGGCTGGTTGGCTTTGAAACTTGCAGGTTCTAATCTCTATTTCTGGATTGCACTAATTCCTATCACTGTAAGTTCTTCCAAATGTTTGTGTATCACAGCTTCAGTGTCAAGAGCATAGATACTAAAATTCTCTTTTTGGCTTCATGCTAGAATTTGATGATCATGAATTTTAGTGTGAGAAAGGAAAAACTAGAATGACAAATATGCTTCTTTACTTTATCTTTTGAATTCTAAAGAAAACAAAATGCGAAATAGACATTGCAATTTTGGGCAATACTCAACTTTAATGTTGAAATTATTGGAATGTCTGATAATTAGAGAATAGACTATATAGCATAGAGAAATAAAAAGCAAAATCTTCCTTTCTGCTGCTTCCTATCTTTGACCAACTTAAATGGACATTTCACAATTTTTAACAATCAAAAGAAAGTGATCTGCAGCACTATATTTAAAGTTGACTAAAATTAATAAAAAAATTTGGTTGCTAGGTTGAAATGTAGTAAAGAAGATTAAGGGGTGCAAGGAAGCTAAGTGGAATTGCCTTGGAAAATTAAGTGAACATACTTCTAGAGATATTTTTTTGGTGTGTAAAACTTGATACAAAGATTATCTTCATTTGTTCATGGTCTTCTCTGATCTCAATTCTTTTCATTAGGATTTTTGATTCATGCTTCGTCATTTTATGCACTGAAAGGGCAAACTATGCCCTTAGAAGATCTGACTTTAGATGCATATAAATTATATCTTTTAAATTATTTACTTTTTGTCTGTCAACCTCTTTTGATCCTTTTGTTTGTGTTATAATTGGTCCGTTATATCATTGCCTGATATATGTTATGTTTATTTGCAGCTTGTACTATTTGTGGGCACAAAACTGCAGCATGTGATAGCGACCTTGGCACTGGAGAGTGTGGGAATAAGTGGGAGTTTTTCCAGACCTAAGGTCAAACTCCGAGATGAACTATTTTGGTTCAATAAACCAGAGCTGTTGTTGACCTTGATTCATTTTACCCTTTTCCAGGTTGGCCAGTTCCATTAAAAATTTACTGCTGACCAATCCATGGATCTACTTTTTCTGTCTTTGAAATTCTTTAGTCATGTATTCTCTGCTGGTGCAGATGTAGAAATGCATGTGATACTGACGCTAGTCTTTCTGTTTACATTTGCAGAATGCATTTGAGCTTGCTTCTTTCTTCTGGTTCTGGGTATTCCCTCCTCCCTGGTGCTGTTTTGTTTTCTTCCTAATCCCTGAAAGACAATATTCATGTTTCAAATTTTCATTGGAAACTCAAAAAATGGGCATGAAATGTCATGGAGGTTCCCTTGGATGGAAGTCTCAAAAATTTAAATTTATATCATTGCATCCATTTTCTCATTGTTTCTTTGGACATTTAAAATTTCCAGTTTTAAATTATCATCACCCTATGTATGGTTTTTTCCAACTGTTTTTAACTCTAAAGCTTGTGGTTTAATTGGAGCTCATTGTGGATTAGAATTTATCCTGCATGTGGAATTCCTGACTGAACTTTGCCTTTAATTACAGTGGCAGTTTGGGTATAATTCTTGCTTCATAAAGAACCATGTCCTCGTGTATCTACGCCTAATTGTGGGGTATGCTGATGTTCTAAATGGTGTTAAAAAATTTGCCTTCAGTTACGGCGCAATAAATTGTACTTTGGCATGGCCGTCTATTGACTGTGACACTGTTGTTTTTGTCGTCTAGGTTCGCAGGACAATTTTTATGCAGCTACAGCACCTTGCCACTCTACGCCTTGGTTACTCAGGTATGACGTGGTGACAAGCAGGGTTCATAATATCAAAAATTGCATGTTCCATATGTTCTAATATGATGGAATGTGGATTAGCAAATTCTGCAAATGCATGATACTGGCAATGTCTCATCTCTTGATTTTATTGACATTCTTTTTTCTAGATGGGAACAAACTACAAGGCAGCCATAATTCCACAGAGAATACGGGAGACAATCCATGGATGGGGTAAGGAAGCTAGGAGAAGAAGAAAATTGGGTGCTGAAAATACAACTGTGCACACAGACACTAGCACGGTTGTATCAGTTGAAGAATATGACGACGATCAGGTGCTAGATAGTCCTCGATTTGCCTCTAATGTGGATAGAGAAATTGAGTTACAACCTCCTACTGTCGTGATCAGTAATCATTCAGCAATGGCTAATGAGGCTTCAAGTCGGGTTGGTACGCCTCTGCTTCGGCCATATGCTTCTATTTCTTCTCCATCGACTCATATCATTCTGCCAGAAATGATGCAAAGGTCGTCCTCAATGCCTCGGTAGGGAAAGTAGAGAACACAAATCAATTTTAGTTTGCTGTTAATACTTTTGCAGGTAATAGTTGTAGTTCGTGTAACTCAGAGATGAAAAACAGGCATTAATGCGCGGATGTCGTTGTATGAGATTTCTTTGTATGTATTTTTAACTTGGTGCAAATGCATAGCTTAAAGTTTGGTAGCATTTGTTTCTACGTCGCAGTTGACCTATCTTTTCCATCTCAATGCAACTTCTTGAGAGTAAGGAGTAATTATTACTTGTAGATTTCAATAAGCAAGCAAATCTTCTTATTACAGGAGCTTTTATTTTGGATGCACTTTCAGCGCCCCTCCTCTTCCAGAATGATTATCAGACATGGGGCTCCGAGTCCTGTTTTTCCTTACCCATGGGAGCAGAATCTTGTGTTTCTTTTCCATAATCCTTGAGCTCAGAATTCGGCTTCTCCCGGCCGTTTCTTCCAGTTTTCGACTGAGGGGAGCTGACTGTGAAGGTAGGCCAACTGTAAACCCACTGCACCATGTTAGGCTGCGCAAAAGCCGGCTGGCAGCCGACGGGGCAACTTATTGGCTGGGGAACAGGAAAGCCACCGACGCCACCGCCATTGTTGCCGCAGCATTGAGTACTTCCTTCACCACCACTGCACCCACATCCAGGTCCCGGTGGCTGGTACCAAGGCTGGCCACCGCCACAGCCGGGGCCTCCGAAATCAGAACCAGACCCACCTGCACCGCCGCTTCCGTCGGCCATTGCTGCCTCATTCTTATTGTCGTCAATTAAGACCCTGTGGGCGCAGCTAAAATTCCCCAAACATAACGAAACCAAGAACAGCACAAGCACACATTTAGTGGAACACATGTTTGTCACCAGAGTGTTCCCTGCATTTTGTGGCGATAAAGGGCCGAGCTTTATACAAAACAAAGCCCGTTTTCAGTTGGAGAGGAACGAGTGAAATCAGCAGACTCTTGCCAATGCAGTTTCAACCAACTTGCAGCTTCCATTCGCATCTACGGCTCATGTACCCTGCGTGGATCAGGTCTGACTACTGAGTGTACGCTTTTTATTTTCAAAGGGCAAGGCTGGATTCAGACCAAAAATAATCATATAATAGAAAAAAATTTGCATAGCAATTTTATTTATAAATTATAAAATTGTTATATTTAATTAGTAAAAATAAAAATATCTAAAAATAAATAAATATCAAAAGTATTTGAAAAAAAGAGACAGTTTGAGATAAAGACACAAATAAAAAATAAGATAAAAAAATATGGAATACAAAATTAAAGTAAAGAAATAATGTGATTTATATTAGGTAGAAATAATGATTAATTAAAGTACGTAAAATGAGAAAGATTAGCTAGTTAGATGGAAAGAGAGAGAATAAAAGAAAGAACTAAAAATTTGACAAAAAGATAGTTACGAAAATTTACTGTATGTAATTAAAAAATTTCATTAAAATAATAATATTGTATGGACGGAAGAATAAAATTTGCGATTTGACATTAGCCAAAATGGCCAAGAGGCCAACAACTATGGAATGTCCACAAACACCAACTTTTTTCGAGGAGCTACGGTCCATGCACTTTTGTAATTAGTGAAAGCAAAAGAAGGTGTTTGGTGAAGTTTATTTTAAATAGTTTATAAGATTATGTAATTTGTGAAATGGTTTTAGAAGTTATAAGTTTATACCTCTTATTTTCAAGACAAACTAATAAATACATCTCATAAGATTTTATATAAATTTATAATTTAATTAATTATAATTTTGAGTATAATAATGATAAAAATAAATTAAAAATCATTCAATATATTTATACTATTTTTAATGTATATAAAAAAGTAACTTATTAAATATTTGAAAATAAGTTGAAAAAAATCAATTTACTTTTAAAGAACCTATAAATTTCATTTCAAAAATTTATAAATTTCTAAATATCTTTTAAAATGATTTCGCTTACAAGCACGCCCAAGGACCCTCTAAACGAGGTGGGACGTACAAATTTTAAGCCATCAGAGGGCCAGTTTTCCCGAGAAAACAGTAGAGTTGGGGCACAGCCCATAACAAATGAAGATCCTTTCATATAAATTAGTACTCAAAATTTGAGTAGCGTTGCTATCCTTGTTGACGAACCCAACCCTTGGGCTCTTTGGGTTTTCTTTTCTATCATTATTAATAGTCAAACAGTGGGCTGTTCTCTGCGTCTCTCTTTTCACGGTTGTTCTTTGAAAGGCTTATTGGGCTAAATTTTATGAATTCACTGCTGTGATTTTTCTTTTCCGTTTATCCTTGGATATTTCGTTTCTCCACGGCATGTGTTTGACGCACCAACTTGACTTTGGAAACAATCATAAAACAGTTCATGCCAGGGAAGGCCCGCCCTACTGCCTGCCTGCGGGGTTCTACCCTCATTAAGGGCAAGCAGCAGCAGTAGTTCGTCCAATTTCCCACCATGACATTGTTGCCGGGCCTTGTCGTGTTCTCACGGCTATTTCGTTTATTCGTCTGACCAAACTTATTACAGCAGGCCCGGCCTCATCTACCCGACGTACTGCTAAGGGTTAAATAGTGATAAATTGCAAATTCAGAAAGGGAACTTAATGTGAGGGAAAAAGTACATGCACCATGCATGCATGTTGAGGACCTTTGCCAGTTTCCTCCGTGTGGATGGATAGACTGGTTATAGCTCGACCTCACCGGATCCGCTTGTGCATCTACCTCATCGTCACCCTCCATCGGTACTTTAGCATTCCCCTTCACCATCACAATCGATCATTAGCTGTCTCGCCTCTAGCCCTCAACAATATCCCCATCTTCAAAATATCCACGTTTATTGCCTTTTACTTTTAGGATTATGCTGATGGTTCTGCTCTCTCCCATAACCAAACCTTCCATCAGTTTTAGATCGTTAGCTGGGTGATTTTATAGAATATATGGGAACTACGCTACGGGCTAGTTTTCTCTACTTCTACCTTTTACTTTACATTTACAAATAGGGCTATTTTTGTAACAAAATTATGTGAGAGAAAAACAGTTTTTAATTAGAGGAGTTTTATGGATGATAAAGGAGTATAGACTTTTTATACATTGTTCATCTTTGTCAAGAAAAGGTCCTTCATTTACTTGTTCTGCAAGTATAGGAAAAGTTTAACTATTCAAGTAAAATGGAAGGAAGATTAAGTCAAGATAGTAAAAGTACCCATATCTTTTCCTAGAGCTTCATCTTTGGGACTTAAAGTAAAATGGTACCTCCTGTTGTGACGTTATAAATAAGTCAAAATTCCACTGGGTTAACCTATCGAGCACTGCGTTAACCTCTTTTGTATGACTAGAAAATGTTGCCTGTAAGTATGGAATATGTATTAAAATCAAGTAATATAGAAGTACATCAATCACATAATTTTAATATTTATTCATTTAGATTTTTATTTATATAGATTATTAATCTTTTGAAAATTGAATTCATATGTTTACATTCTTGTGTATATTATATTGTCAAGACCCAAATCTGCACACGTAACATGGTGGTAACTTTGAGATATTCATTTCAAAGATATCGAAGCCCACATGTTTTAAAAAAACTAAAATCATTTAATGAAGGGTATTAAGTTACCATGTTCCCAAAAGTTTTCAGAAGTTACATTAGACTTTCTCAAGCAAAAATCCTCAGCATGTTAATAGCAGCGGAATATTAAAACTACAATCCATCAATGTGTCACTTGTAAACTTAAAACGTGAAAGCTTCACTTACTGAGACATCAAATAATAACTTAAACTAAATCCCAAGTCGTTTCTTCACCAATCCAGAATTGGTTCTTCTTAGAGATTCCCATCTACAGAAAGGGCTTACAAGGGAGGTTTGTGAGCAAAAGCACTTCGTAAGGGATTACATGTTTTATTAGATGTGAAAAGTTCAAAACATTCATGAGAAAAATACTTTTTCAATAAGATTTGTGCATAAACATTTCAATAACATTTCATGAAATCTATAAGTAGTGAAAATTTCTTTTCAATATCATTCCATCATGGGTTTGAACGTTCGTCTACTAAATTTACTATTCGAGACATTAATCTTTAACCCTAACTGATGAGGGTCACATGCAATTGAAATGGCTTTTCAACCAAACAGCTTTCTTAATCAACAACCCTGATTGAGAAAGTCATGTGGCTTAATCTTTTATCCCAATTGAGAGAGTCATGAGCAACGAAATGATCTTTCAATCCACTCGGCTATTTCAATTTATAACCTCAATTGAGAAGGTGAACTTGTTTCCCAGTCAAAGGGCACAAACTTCACTCCCATTTGGAGAGTTAGAACTAATTTTACTGCACTAGCGAACTACCAATGAGAATCATCATATAATTTATTTTCACAATAACTTGTTCAACATAACGTCCAAAACTAGTTCCGAAAGTAGTTTAAACTTGACATACTATTTTCCATATATGAACAGAAGTGTTTGTGAAAAGACATAATAATTTCATAGGGAAATGTTTTCATGGGAATATTGAAATCATATTTAAAAACATACTTTTGTAAAGACTTTATAAATATATTTTAAGTAACCCACTTACTTGTAATCATGTTGCTTGGTTCAAGGTTCTACCGACTTCTCCTATTCATTCTAATAACGATTAGTTTAATCTGTGATCATAAGAATTTAACTCTTACTCACTCTGAAATGTAACTTAGTTACTAATTTTCAATGTCTCGGCGTTACATGATTTCTACTTTAATCCTCTTACCGGTTACTGCTCCACATGCTTGTGAAATAATTATTTGATTCAAGACTCACAATAATGGCCTTATTTTCATTTATACTCAATTCGTCCGAGCTTTCACTTATTCTCGCGTTCCCCTCATCCTTAACTTGATTAAAAGAGTAAACAGGTTGTCATTAATTTTAAGAGGATAATTTGGTCCGAACTTAGGGGTCCACAACGTGGCCATGGGATGCCCAAGATATTTTTCGCTGTCAGGTCTCGCAACTGCGAGTCCAGGGTCTGCAGTCGTGTGCCCAAGTTATGCAACTACGAGCTCCACTGTGAGGCTCACTAGAATTTCCGCTCCTTTTTCTTGTGGTTACTGACGGTAGGGTCGTGGTCGTGAGAACATTTGCGAGGCCTACTAGATTTTCCAGGCTTAATGCACGCGATCACAAGCTGGCTCACCACAGTAGCAAGGACTAGCAACACTATCATAATTGCGACAGTGGTGGCCACTGGGCATTTCGTTGCCCGATTGGCGGTCGCGTGCACGCTCGTCATGAGCACGAGACTAAGCCTCGCAACTGCAAGGCGCAACGCAAACACTGTGCAGAGTTTCTGGTTCGATTTTGTTTGGTCGTTTCATCTCATTTTTCCTTCTTCCCCCTATGTTCACTAGTGAAACCAGGTACTAACTTTACCCCAATACTTGGTTTTGATTAAATATGTGGTTATGATCAAATTCTCAACAAGATTTCATGCAAGTTTTCACTAGTCACCATGCCACCTACATTGTAGTCTATTGATTGTCATTCAGTCCCTTTGCTTTTATGATGTAACAATACCAATCTTCTTGCTTCATGCAACCCCTATCGTTAATTCAATTTATTCGATGTTCGGGTAGGGACTTATCTAAATCAAATGGTAAAGATCGGTGACTGGCTTACCTCAACAGAATGGTGCAAGTTGTCGACCTTCCTGACTTTGGAGTGTTGGCGCTTGAGTATGTGGAAGGGATGGTGCGGACGTTCCTACAACAATGGCTCGTGTCTTGTAAGTCTAATCATGTGAAGATTCAAATGCTTGGAGGGAGGGATTTACCTTAATATTGATCCTTGAATGCCTTCTCTTTCTCATCCTTTGCTGCGAAGTGGCGTTGATCTTCACTTCTATGCTTTAGCAATTTTATTGAGTGTGGAACCTCTCCTTTCTCTCAGTTGAATGCTTCTGGTGATGGGGAGGTGTGGTTGGCACCAATGCCAATCTTTAGGGGTGAGAGACTTTCCTTGGTTTGGAAATTCCTTTCTCCTTTAGTTGGAATTGGGATCTCTTCCCATTGGCTTTTCCCCAACCTTTGTCCAACTATCCTAATATTGCTCTCACTTTCCCTCAAAATTATTCCGTAATTTGGTTGCTCAATTGTCCTTTAGCCCACTGATTTGTTTTCCTTCTCCTTGCAGGGTCCTAGCCATGAGAGGTCCATTGACTAGCTGCCCAATTCACTCCAAAACCCCTTTCCTTTTTGATAGTAAATTATTTTATAATAGTATATTTTAATTAAATTCTCAAATGTACTAGCACTGCATCAAAGATGCAATCATCGATCCTACCGAGAGTTCACAATTGCCACGAGCAAACACATTAACGATGAGAAAGGCATTTTTATTATGCTACTAATACTTGCTCTCCTATTCTACCCAAGCCTAGCTGAAGAAGAGTTACGAGTTAGGCACAACGTTACTAATACTTGCTCTCCTATTCTACCTAAGCCTGGCTGAAGAAGAGTTACGAGTTAGGCACAACGTTGCAATTATCAGGGGCACGCTCTACCACTAAGCTAATAGCTCGTCATGTGAGCCTCCCACTAGTGGCCCGCTATGCCAAAAGATAAAAATAATGATGAAAAAAAATGTCATTTAAATTCTAAGTTTTATGATAAACTTTAAGTGGTAAGAAGATTATTTGAATATTATTTGATCATATATGTCATCTTCAATTTATTAAGTAAAGTAAAAATCAATATATAATGAATATATTATTTAAATTTTGATTTATAGAAATAAATGAGAAAAATACATGTATATTATGGTAATAGTTGTTTACAAGCTAAAGATTTGAAATAATTTTTGAATTCAATATCTCTTGTATTTAAAGTACATTTGTTTTACAAAAATTACTTTCTAAATATGGCAATCAAATTAATTATATTTGGTCAAAATAAATTCACATCAACTGAATTATTTTTTTAATTTAAACTTTGATATTGCATTATTGCACACAAAATTCATTAGATTTTTTTGAAAAAAACTTTTTGTAATCATCATATAAGAATTTTTAGTTTTATTTAACATTATAGTGAAATAAATCAAATTAAAACTATTTATCTTATTATTTAATATATTAACCTTTTAATCTAAAGATGCACTTGGAGTTGTTGCATGTTCAACTCTAAGACAATAGAATACAATGTAATTTATATAATAATAAAAATTAATAATTTATAAAAATGCTTTATATTAAGATAAAATTAACTGAGTTTCATAAACAATCTAATATAAAGATTAAAGTTGTTTTTTTTAACTCTTGATTGGAAAATGGTCTTTCGATTATTGTAGTAGAGCATTAACTTTCTCCTTTTTTCAATTTTATTTACAAGTATATCTTATTTTTCAATTGATACACGAGAAACTTAAATTTATTAATTGCTTAAATAGATTTATTGAAATAAAAAGTTATCTTCATATGAGAATAATTTAGATTGTACTTTGAAGTTTTGTAATTAAATTATTTATATTAATTCTCTATTATTTTGCATTGATTTTAATGATAGTTATTTATATTAATCTTAATTATATTGAATTTTAACTTATCATGTCACCACCTTCTTGTGTATAAACATTCAAAATTCTTACTATGATTTTTTTTTGTCAATGCATTAATAAATTTAATTTCGTTTTCTTTTTGATATCATGTCAATTAGGTTCTAATTAATATTTTTGGTCTATATAATTTAAATTTTCATAATGTATATGTTAAGAATATTTATTTTGTAATTTATAATTTATTTTTTAAAAAATTTCAGCACATTGTTGTAGAATATTCTATTACTATTTATTTCATAAATTACTAGTATTGTACAAGTTGGTTGGACAAGTTTTCTAACCATAAGGCCGGGATTCTTGCTAGAGTTGCAAAATGAGTTGAATCGGCTCACATCATCTCGATAAAAGTTTAACTCAAATTCGAATTATATTGAGTTTGACTTGAGTTTGAACTCAACTCAAATTTTTATTGAGTTGAACTTAAACTCTATTTTCTTCATTCGAAAGTTTGCGAGTCAACTTATAAGCTTTTTTTTATTTTTAAAAATATTTCATATTTTTATTCATCAAATGTTTTATCCACTTAAATATGCTTTATAACTATCAAGTTAATATATAATAAATAGTGTATAACATATTTAACTTATATGTATTAAGTACTTAGTAATGTAATAGTAATAGTGAGGTATTTTTAGCAAACTAATATAAGTTCTATATCCAATTATATAAACTCTATATCTAATTAGAAAAATATTTATCCACATCTAGAATTATTATTAACTTCTCACATAATTTTATTTGAATATAAATATCTTTCGATCACTTAAAATTACATAATAAAATTAATTAAAATTTTATATTTATTCATTTTATAAGTTAATACTTAGGTAATTAGATTAAATTATTGTGTAAATTAATAAATATTTACATAATTTATATATTTTATATCATTTAAAAGTAATTAATATTTATAGACTCTAAGTTTAATTAGTACTACAATATATTCCACTTTTTGTAAAATTTAAAATATTAAAATTTTTAAAAATATATTTTTGTTTTAGAAATAAAAAATTAATGAGCTCAAGCTCGAAAAATTTTGAGCTTGAGCTTAATAGAGCTTTTTTTGGAGTTTGACTCGATTTAATCTGAGTTGCACTTGAGTCTAAAATTTTTAGGCCAATTCAACTCGACCTTAATGTATTTGCACCCTTATTTCTCTACTATGATTATCACTATCGTTTTCTTTCTTTCTTTCTTTCTTTTTTGAAGTAAGGGTATTTTGTGAAAATAAAAATAGTCATATTAAGCAATTAAACTTGTTAAACACATCGTTAGTTAACTTATTTTTTAATCCCTAATACAAAAAAATAATATTAAATTATCTCAAGAATAATTTATCTTTTAAAATAATCATTAGGGTCTCCATACTATCAAACAAAATCAACAAGCCTTTAGATTACAAAATTATATAACCACTTACAAAGTGTAATGATGTTCTTCAAGACCTTAAAGATGATACCATGGGTGATGGTGGATATAGTTTTAGACAAGGGAGACAGTTAGTTTCGGAAATAGAATTCGGTAATGTTGCATCATAGTCACCCATCGTCTTCTATAATAACTCATTAATACGATTTCTTAAAGCATTTAATTTTTCCTATTAGTATTAACAAGATAAAAGCTCATTTAAATAGACCAAAATCATCCCCCCAAAAAAAGTTAGTAAAGTAAACTAAAATAGACGGAGCTATAATCTCAATCCAACGGAACCCCAGACGAAAAGCCTTGATACTATCTTCACCAATGCGAAGTATTTGACCAAAGAGATGACTAAATCAAGATGTCCACTTAATTAATATGTTACTGAAAATTAAGATTACTCACTTAATTGCTTAATTTAATTTTAAGAGAATAAGAAAAGTGGAATACAAAATGTGAAATACATTGTTACAGTGGAAAACATGCAATATTAAATCCCAAATACATTAATTAATCATCATAACAAACAAATTCTAGGAAGTATTCTTTTCGTCTCATTTACTATCACTTTACCATCCTAGATGTCATCAATCTCATCTACCTTGTGTGTATAAGGGTTTTCAAAAACTTTGGTGAGCAACTAATCGTTTAATAAGGGCTTTACCTGCCTTTTCAAGATATGAGTATAAAACAATTTTTTCAAGAAAATAATTGCAAGGAAATTTTCCTGAAACTACAATAATTCATTCATAATGAAATGGTCGAAAGTTCACGGAAAGGCCTTTTCATAGTGCAATAGATAAAACTTTTGTTTTCACATGTGTTATATTGCTCATGGATTCCATACATCATGTGTACAATTTATATTGATGAAAACCTTAGTTTATAACCCTGATTAAGGAGGATCACATACAGTTTTACCAGTTGTCTCAATTTTTAATCCAATTGAGAAGGTTGTGTACTCAATCTTTAATTTCGATTGAGTGGGTTATGCCCTTAATCTTTAATCTTGAGTGAGAGGATCGTGTGCAACTTCATCAACTGTCTTAATTTTTAACTCAGATTGAGATGGTTGCTCTATATTAGTGTTCGTTATTAATACATGAGCATTTTAGGGTAAAAAAAGTCTTCATGTGTAAAATCATTCGTCTAACAATTCATAATAATTAATATGAATACTTTTTCACATCTACAATTTTTGTAGCAATGAAGGATTTGAAATATCGTATAAAATTCATGGACTTGATAAAATAACTTTCCATAAGACAAATAAAGGAATAACAATTGACCTCAAGTTCATAGTGAAAATTCTATTTATGCGATGAAAGTAATTTGAAATAAGATAGTTGAAAAATTGGCGAAGTAACCCATTTACCTGCTACAAACTCACTTGAACTGGTAGTTCACCGGTCTTAAGATGAGTTCCTATTAAATCAAAATAAATTTCTATTTATTTCTAATTCAACGATAAGAATTCATTTTCTATATTTTTCTCAATCACTATCTAAGTCTTGGAATTGTAAGAAATCCTTCCCTACATGATCGTGTCTCATGTCATACTTAATTTTTTGTGAATTTCACCTATTTGAGGGATTTTTCCTATTTTGATTTGTGTAAAGTATAATTCTTATAAGTCCAAAATGTGTATTCGGGGTTTTTTGCGATTAAAAACACTAATCGGTTGAATATTCATAAGAAAATAGTCTACTAGCGGTATATAAAAGAAATCAACCTACATGCATAGAAAATCCAATTTCTTGGTCCCAAAATGTGTTTTTAAAGTCCCTTCTTATGCTTTAATCTATTATTATCCATGTACATCTCTTATTTCTTCCATTTTCTAGGTAATTTTTTCGTCCAAAACCATGTTTAAAGCCATTTTATGAATGAATTTCATCATTTCTTACATTCAATGCTATATCTAGCGATATTTCATAAAATCACCTAAGACTTGAACTATGTACAGTTGAATAATCCTAATCCATATTATTTCCTATGTGGATGTGTATAAGTTGGAATTCCTATTCATGATAAACAATATACACCCATTGAAAAATATCTATACCACTCATGTTCTACATTTTCTATATAATACAAATTGAAACGTAGAATTTTGATTAAGTGACTTACCTACGTGTTGAGGTTGAGAGAACCCCATCTTTTTCCTTTTCTTCCAATTAGCCAAGTTGTTGAAATGGGAGTGAAACCTTGCTTTTCAGAAGCTCTCTAGCTGTGCCCCTCTTCTATTTTATTTTTTAGGAGTGAGGTAATTAGCCTATCCAACTCCATTAAGTCACTCCTCATTACCACTTAATTTGCCTTAAAGCCTACTTACATAAGCATCAAGGATTTCTCCATCTTTAATGGACTATTTTGGTTGCCATCACTCAACACCATCAACCACTCAACACCATACAACACCATCATTTGGCTGCCTTGCCTTTTACTTATTTAACTCCCCCTTCAATTTGTCTGGAGCTCACTTACTCCCAACACCATTTCATTCGCATCATTAATGACCTTCAGTTGACCACAAAATTCATCTTCCAACCCACACTTCATCGTGTCACCCCCAAGGGCAGCCCTATTTCAGCTTCCATCTCCTACGAATCAACCTCTCTGTTTTTGCATGCATTGATGATGAGTTGGCTAGCGTTCACTAGCTCAATCATCAATCCCCTAAAAACTGCATCACACTAATGCTTGTCCAAAGACTTCCACCTCCATAATGCTTATCCACTAAACATTGTTACAAAATAAAAAAAAAATGATATAGATGTTTTGGTAGCTTAATTGTCGACTATTACAATAGTGGAAAGAAAAATAATGTTTTCCATTGGTTGGTTTGAGTAAGTTGATTAGTTTGTACTTCGTGTTAAAAGTTGTTAAATTTGTGGTTTGTGAAGCTCTTGGTTCATTGCATTTGTTCCAACTGAAGGCTTTATGGAAATTAATTCTTGAAAATTTGGTTTGCCAATTTATTATTGGTGTTTAATATTGTTTCTCAAATTATAATAAAAATGTTGATCGTTGTCTCTTGTGCAATACTTCTAACCATCCTTTTGCTATGAATAACAAAAATATTAGATAGAGACTACATTGATTACTTTTAAAGTGAATAATTATCTCATATTTAATCAAATTTCTATTATTTTTTTCTTTTGTAGGTGAATGAAAGTGGGAAAATATTGGATGCATTCAATTTACTATGATTTGAAGACCCAATGGTATCTCTCAACCAACATTTTGTAATTCTGTATAATTACTTAGACGTTCGTCCTTATTTGATAGAAATGTTATCTTTTGTTTGTACTTCATTTACAATGTTTATTACTAAGAAGGTTTAAATTAAATATTTAGACGCATGATTCGGTAAATATTGAATATTTTGTTGAATTATATATTGTTGAAAGTGTATTGAATAGTTTAGATCTTATGAATTAAATATATTTCTAATATCTTTAATATCATTAATATTGTACAATATAGTAGGATATTTTACAAAATATAAATTACTATTAACTACGACTCCAAAGCGTAGACAAAATATTATTTGTTATTAACCATGAATATTAGCTATGCTCTTAAACTGTTGTAAAAAATTAATTATTATTCCCTTTGCAGTTGAACTATAGGCAAAAATTTAAAAGTGATAAAAAATATAGACAGCATGCAAACTCTTTGGCTACATTTTGCAAAAGGATAGGCAACGCGCAAACTATTGCCTACACTTTAGCAAAATCGTAGTTAATATATAGCAATAAAATCATTGTTAATATATATCATTGCCTACAGTTTTACAATCATAATTAATAAAACAATAGTGCAAAGCATAACCAAACTAAAAAACATTGTCATCGTTATAATGCCCAAGCATTGGGTATCGCAGTCAATTTTCACCATGATTGGCCATGCTATGGGCACCCAACTACCACAAAACCACCACCAATAAGTTAATGCCTACACTTCGCATCATTTAACTATGCTTTGCCCATGTAAAGAAAAGTCTTTTTTCCTTGTATGCCTTGTATTGATCATGAAATGAGTCTGATTCAAATCACTAGATCCATTCGGGTATTATTTGGAGTTTGGCTTCTTTGCATCTTGCTAACCTAAGATGGCTCCCGTAAACTCACTTCATCATTTGTTTTTAATTTAGAGCTCATCTCCTTAAGAAAATTTTGATTAAAAGGCTTCATGATCTCCTTAACTCGAGCACTAGTCATCACTTCAATTTGAATCACAAAGTTGGAATCAATCTACTATAGAAAAGGGTATTCATGTCTACATCATGCTCATTTTTTTATAAGCAAATTGTCTTCAATTTAAGATTATACTCACTGCCTGCACATGATATTCTTGCAAAGGTCCATTTTTACTCTAGTAGGACTAGTTAAGGGAGTAATTGCAAAGAACAGTAAGAAGTTTCGTGAAGTAATTAAGTGGGATACACCTAAGGATCATGGAGTCCAATTTAAAGACCTTAATGCATCATTTGGATCAATGTGCTACAAATGATGAAGCAACAAATGAAAATTCAAGATCGATTTGGATGATTGCATTGAATTAAAACCTAAGTTATGGTATGAATTAAATTTGTGTAGCATCATTAGAGCATTTTGAAAATGAAAGCATGCATAGATTTGGAGCATAATTTAGGTGTTATTCATTAATTTAGTTATCTAAAATTTTTTTGCTAGGATAGCATCAAGTTGGCAATACGTTTTACATGAGTTTAGGAGCATTTTGATTGTTTTCTAATAGGTTTCGTGCAAAGCTCTAGTTAGAAATACCAAAAGTAACACTAACTTCATACTCATCTCACAACTTCAATTGGTAGACATGGCTAATGCTACTCGTAAGTGTATAAATAACAAATCAAAACTTTTAATTTCTACCCCTAAACTGAGTGATTTTGATTACAAATGAATCGAAAATATTCATCAAACAAATGCATCCATTTTCCAACAATCCTTGGCTTAGCTCCAAGATCGTATAGCTTTTTAAAATATCCCTACACAGGCTTGAAGAGATAGTAACCTCTCTTTTAGCACATGGAGCCCACAATAATCAACTTAAGCACATTGTCACGACCTTACTTCTTTTAACAAGCCTTATCGTGCATGTCACAATTTTGATCCTTAAATGAGCCTGGTCCTATGATACTTAATTCTTATGCCATCTATTATGATTAGTTAAGTTAGCCTCCTTTGTTAACTCTTAAGTGAAAGTGTGTGAAAGTTCGAAGCGCATGGGAAAAGTGGCAAAGAACTTCGATAGAAGGCACATAAGAGATGTAAAGTAAGAATACTCTTTTTGTTTTCCTCAAAGGCTTGATGATATACAAATAAGGTCCTAGTCCTATTTTACTATCTATCTTTCCTAATAGACAATGCTAATCAAAATAATCTAACAGTCCAAAGTGACTCTTTAGAGTATTTTACGTCCTAAAACATTCCATAAAGTGTTTTTAGATTTTTTTGAAATGTTTCTATACATTTCTACATATGTCTATAATATTCCACATATGCAAGTATAAAGTACATGGAAACTCCTTCGATAACCCCTAAGTCCCCTGATGTAAACGAGAGAGGATTTGTTGGGTGCTTGGAGTAGTGGGGTGTGACATCCACTCCCACCTAAGTTGGTGATGCCTTCATCACCTCTTACACTTTAAGTTGATTTTGAAACAACCATAAGTCTTCCTTTGTCTCCCACATACCTTTGACTTGGGTTGTCCATTTGATTAAGTATTATGTGCTTGGCGACAAAACTCTCTTTTTCATAACTTTTGACATCGGCACCTCTTGTAGTTTCTTATCATATGACTTAATTATGAAGCGAGGTGCCCAATGCGAGTACCCTTGACTTAAGTCCTCCTTACCTTCATGATACGACTTTAGCATACTGACATGGAAAACTAGATGAATCTTAAAGATACTTAGGAGATCAAATCGGTAAGACACTTTGTTGATTTTAGTGATAATAGGGCAAGATATCTCCCACTTCCTTATGAGTCCCATGTCAATGTTTTGAAATGCCTTGAACTCTTAAGGTGGCAACTTCAAATAAACTTAATCTCCCACTACATATTCCCACGGTCACCTTTTCTCATTAGTCCATTTCTTCATTTGTCACAGGGCTTTCACCAAACTTGATCTTGCTAAGCTAGCTTGCTTCTCCCATGACTTAGCTATCATCAATACTCCAAGACTCTTTCCCTCATTACAGCTTGTTGCTTGCCCATCTCAAGTTTGAATGGGCTTTTTCCCTTAGCCTTACTCCTCCATAAGTTATAAGAAAATTGTACCACATCAATTAGCTTTGCCTAATCTTGTTGGTTAGCTCTCAAAAGGTGCCTACAACCTTCAAGTAAGTTGTTCGCTCTCTTTATTTGCCCATTTATTTAGGGGTGAAAACTTGTGGAGAAGTTTAACTCCATCCCTAGCAACTTAAACAACTCTGTCCAAAGCTTAGGAGCTTAATTTGGCAACTCTGTGTCAATTGGCTTGGCTTTGAGTTCTAACTCAATATCATAATCCACTTCTCTTCTTGGTAAAAGACTCTTTGACAATTCGGTAAGCTCTCCCTTGTACATGTCCTAAGCCACTTACATAGCTAAGAGCTACCTCTGGCCTCTCTTCGTACTTGTTCCCATGATTTTACCATATATGGTGTCCTTTTATTTGATATACACATAGAGGGACAAGATGCCATGCAAATAGTACTTACCTTTCATAAGAAGTTAATACTTAGTACAACGTCGAAATTGTCTAAGGGCACCACCAAAAAAGTCCACTTCAACTGAATTCAAGTAATTACTAACTCCAATTACTACTTGAACTGAACTTGTAAACACCCTTTTAGTGATGTGAAACCTTTCAAAATATAGTTTCATTTTCCAAACGAACCATTTAACTTCCTTGGCATCTTTTCTACTATCAAAGCCCTTCTGCTTGGGACAATCCACCCTCTAGTAATTGCCTATTTATGCATGGCTACTTCCTCATGAACTTCAGCAATAGCTACTTCAAATTTGCATATGGCAATCGTTACTTCTACTTCATGTTGTGCACAATGCCTTGCTACATCATTAACCCTTCTTGCACATTGATAATGGCAACATCAATTTTCTTTTGTGCACTTTCTTTAATGAAATCATTTTTTCAAGAATGTGTTCCTCCAATGTCCTATCAGTGAGCTCAACTGTCTCCAACCTCTTACTAATCCCCCTAGGGGTTGTCTCCTATGAGCTTAGATCTCTAGCCTTACTTTTAATCTCACTTTTTCATTCCTTGTATGGGAATGATCTCTTTATCAACACATTTGTTGTGCCTCTTTCATTGGTGGTACGTGACATAATTGATTCAATGTTTGCTATCACCAGTCCCATTTCATCACAACAATCAACTCTAATACTACTTGTCATGACCTTGTCCACTTAACAGCACCGTCCAAGATGCACAACTTATTTACCATGTCTTACGATTAGTTATTTAGTCACTCTCCCTTAACTCTTAAGGGAAAATGTGCAAAAGCATGAAGGATGTGGAAAATGTGACAAAAACTTAAAACAAAAAAAGTGCATACAATAGATGCAAAGATATGTCCTAGCCCCATATATAAATGTTGGAATTAACTCATTGTCCATCTACATATTAGTAATTATATGCAACTTAATTAATACAGTGGTACAACTATCACAAAAGGATTTTTCCCTTTATAGTATTCACCACTAACTTTTATTTTCACAAACACAAACACACACACACACACTTCTATTCTATATATTAATAATATACCAGAGTTTGTTTACATAATGTATATTTATTAAACTATTTTTAGTTTTGTATATACTTTGCCCTTTTGCTATGTTCTTTTAATTTTTATTTATTTCAATCATTTTCTAGAGTATCAATTTATTTTTTTTGAATTTATTTCTTTCTTTTTAAATCTTATGAATTTGGCGGATGATATATAATTTATATTTGAAAATATTATTATTTTATTTGTATGAACATTGAGTGAATTTTACTTTAATTTATTATTTTTCTATCAATATTCTCTTTCAGTTTCAATTTATATTTTTTTATTTTTTAAGTTTCTTTCTTTATTTCTTATTTTATAAATGATATAACATATAATCTATTCAATTATTTAGTTAATCACACGTGTCGAGTGTGCCCGTTATCACTAACACTATATTATTAAAGATGTAAATTTATTTTAGTTACATAGTGTGGAATTCTAAAATCATTGTTATTTTAAATTCTTTTATTTTTCTCACTTAATGCTCTCTCTTATTTTAACATTTTCTACATGTTTTTTGTTAAGAAGCAAAAATCCAGTCTTTATGCATTTTAGAAGCTAATTAGTACAGCATTGCCGAAGTATAACAATGAAGTGGCACTGCTGAGTTGGAGTTTTATTGTGTTCATTTTTTCTTGTTCTTAGTTATGCTCTTAATTGCTTTTGGTAGTGTAGTAGTTGTTATATAACCTCCCAAAAGAGGTTGGACAGATGGTTAAGTTGAAACCTCACAATTTAATGGAACAGTAACTTTTGAGTTTTTGATTTGTCTTTTTTTACTTTTGCATGATGATTCTCAAGAGATCAACTGTATTAAGAATTATAGGATCAACATCAAGAAACTCCATCAATCATCCGACACTCAACCAAGGAGCAGATGATAGCAATTCTCCCTTCTTCATTCACCGTGTTGATAATCACACAAGTGTCATTGTCTAGAGCTTAATAGCTTAAATTATCACACATGAAAAGGTCATTTAGGCTAGCCCTTTCCATCATAAACAAATTACGTTTTTAGGTTGGAAGCATCAAAGAACTGGACTCAAGTGAACCTCTACACCTGCATGGTGTAGATGTAATGATCTTATTGTTTCTTGGCTCTTGAAGTCTATTACTCCAAACCTAGCTTCTATTGTTTTCTATTTGAGAGATGCTTGTCAAATTTGGATTGTTTTGCATAAGAGGTTCTCAAAGCTAGATGAGACACAAGTATGCAAATTACCAAATGAATTGTGCACTTTCACACAAGGCTTTAGGAGTGTGGATAGTTATTGTATTGATCTAATAGCCATTTGGTAGAAGCTGCGCCATTTTAAACCACCACCACACTGTATATGTGGAGGATGTGAATCCAGATGCTTTGAAAAATACATGGAACAACAGAAGAAAGACAAGGCATACAAACTCTTGAATGGCTTAAATGAGACCTTCTTAGCGAATAAGTCTCAACCACTATATTAAAAGTCATTTCCCAACTTGGATGAGGCATATAATGCCATAATACTAGAAGAAGCTCAGTGATCTAGTAGTCTTCAATCGCAAGCATGGCAAGAAGCCTCAGGTTTGGTTGTTGTAGCTGACAAGAGAAGAAAGGATGTAGATATCACCTACTCTCACTGTAGGAAGAAAGGGCACAACAAAGAAAAGTGTTATAAGATGATAAGATTTCCTTCAAATTTTAAGTCCACAAAGTCTAACGGGAGGAGTGTAAAACCTAGGGCTAACAAGGTCTCAAATGATCAACTTTTAGAGGCATTAGAGGCTAAGAGTGGTGCAAACAAGGGAAAGATGCATCTATCATAGAAGTAGATCAACAATCTACTCTTATGGCTAGGATCTCAAGATGTTTCTAGGCCCAATGCAGTGACCTCATTGAATTAGCAAGTGTTTGGCCAAGATTACACAACCTCAACTTCACGCCAAACCCTTACAAACTTCTTAGGTAACCTCACTCAAATCTATCTATCTAACCTTGCGTAATCAGCAGCTAATACATGATAGCACTTCACAAGGTTCATTTCTTTAGATAATAGATACAGGGGCATTGATCACATGCGTAATGATTTGAGCCTTTTCTCTTCTTACGAACCCGTGTCAAATATATTTGTTAACCTTCCCAATGATCAAGAATACCAGTCACTCATATTGGCATAGTTCAAATATCTCAGTTCCTAGTGCTGCAAGATGTTCTATATTTGCCTTCCTTTTAATATATCTCATTTCAATTAGTAAGTTAGTTTAAGATAGAAAATGTAACCAGGTCTTTAACTCAAATATGTGCTACATCTAGGTCCCATCTCAATGGACGAGGATTGGCATTGCTGAGCAAAGACGAAGCTCTTCATCCTAAGTCAAGAACCAAGCATATCTGAGCTGGTCCTTGTTGTCAAGTTAGTTGATTTTTCTATTTTATCTTCTTGTAATTATGAGACATGTAAAACCTTTAGTTCATCAGCTCTATATAGGAAGTTTGATGTTTAGCATTACAAACTTGGGATGTATCACATCATATCATCAACAAAATTCAAAGTTCCTCATCATTAATTTCTGTCTTACCTCATAAAATTTATGAAGTTTGTCCAAAGGTTAAGCAAAAGGGGCTTCCTTTTCCAATGCATGAAAAATCTAGTCAGCTGCTTTTGATCTCATTCACCTAGATGTTTGGGGACCATATTTTGTACCAGCGATGGGTGGATATCACTACTTAACTCTAGTGCATGATTGCACTAAAACCACTTGAATTTATCTAACGCAGCAAAAAACTGACGTCAACCACTTAATACCTAACTTTTTAAAACTGATTCAGACTCAATTCAATGCCAATATCAAAGTTATAAGATCAAATAATGCTTTAGACCTCAATCTACAGACCTTCTTTAGCAAAAATGGAATCATCCACCACAAATTATGTGTTCAGACCCCATAGTAAAATGTTATTGTGGAGAGAAAGCATATGCCCTTGTTGTCCATAGCCAAAGCCCTATTTTTCCAAGCCTTCTCACTTCTAAAATTTTGGGGTGAATATGTTCTCACAACAACACATATTATACATAAACTTCCCACACTAGTCTTAAACTTCAAAGCTCCTTTTGAATGCCTCTTTGGTAAACCTCCTAGTTACTGTCACCTTGAAGTGTTTGGTTTCTTGGCTTTTGCATGCACTCAAGAGGAAAAGGAGCAAACTAGACCATAGAAGTAAGAGATGTATCTTCCTTGGATATTCTACTTAGATTAAAGGGTATAAATTGTATGATCGAAACAATCATAAAATCTTTGTGTTCAAGGATGTTGTTTTCTTTTAATCAGCATTTCCTTTAGATAAACTTTTTGATCTTATTAAATTGTCCAAGACAATCAACCTTTCCCACCACCCTTGATTCATATGTGAGAGGAGGCCTCAAACATCAGCATGAACGTGCACTAAATGAGCTAAGTGACTGTGATCATGGCTTAAACCAATAGTCTTCCTTGTTGCAATCTAAACACACCTCTACAAACACTTCTTCAGAGCCCATGTAGCCATTGCCAGAACCTATACGACCCTTGGAGCATGGACTCATGACCCAACTTCACTTAAAAGGTCCTTCAGGACCAGAAAAGTACCTAAATACTTAAAAATCTATGCTTATAATATAACACAACCTACATAGCCAAATGCACAGACTTGTCATCCTATTTCCAACCATCTAGGCACTCAACAACTATCACCAAGATACCTTAGTTTCTTGACTGAAAAAGATTAATGAGCCAAATACATAGGCTAAGGTTGTGAAGGATCAACATTAGATCAAAGTAATGGATGAGAGTTGAGAGCATTAAAAGGGAATGACACTTGGGAAATTGTGGAAATGTCAAGATGTTTTTGCATTGTGGGTACCAAATGGGTGTATAAAGTGAAGCTGATATCTGATGGATCAGTAGAATGATACAATGTAAGGTTAGTAGCAAAAGGATTCAACCAAGTAGGGGGTTTGATAACTAAGACACATTTAATCCTGTTATGAAGCACACCACAGTAAGGTTATTCTTTTTCTTAGTAGGCAAACTTGGATGGAAGATGCAATAGCTAGACATACACAATGTATTTCTCATTGGGGACTTGGAGGAGAAAGTTTTCATGATCATACCACAAGGACACAAGTTAGACAATGAGGATGAAAGCACTATAGGCCCCAAGATCAAGGTGTGCAAACTAAAGAAGTCCTACATAGCTTGAAGCAAGCATATAGGCAGTGGAATACGAAGCTTGTAGAGGCATTGTGTAAGTATGGATTTGTACAATCCAAGGTTAATTATTCACTCCTCCCGAGGAGGACAGTTGTAGGAAAAAGGATGACTTTATTGGTTTATGTAGATGACATACTCTTGGGATGTGATGCTCAGAAGGGGACAGATGAAGTGATGGAGTACCTAAAATCAAAATTTAAGAGCAAGATATAGGAACTCCATAATATTTCCTAGGGATTGAAGTGGCAAGGTCAAAGGAAGCTGTCATATTAAGTTAAAGGAAATACTATCGAGATTTGTTAATTGAGCAAGGCCTGCTCGGAGCTAAACCTGTGAGAACCCCAATTGAAATTAATCATTAGTTATGTATCAATGAGAAGGGTGCTCAAGGATGGAAGCTTGTATAGACAACTCATAGGGAAGCTTATCAACCTTTTCTTTACAAGACCAGACGTTGCAAACTCAATCCAAGTATTGTCTCAATTCGTGATTTATCCGGAGAAGTCAGACATGGAAGTAGCATATAGGGTACTCAGGTACCTTATGAGTGAGTCAGGAAAGAGGATCATCTTGAGGGCAAACTCAAAGCTGCAGTTGTAGGGGTATGCAGACAGTAATTAGGGAACTTAGCTCAATACTTAGAGATTGAGTCATTGAGGCCTCGAGAAGAGTCTTCTTGTCTAGATTAAAAGGCCATCTGAGTGATAGGTCAACAGATAGGAGTAATGGGCAACCACATAGGGGCAATACTGGCAGAACAATAGAAGACCATGTTCTAGAGATATTGAATGTGTAATGAAGGAGTTGAAGCAACTTAAAAAATGGTTGAAATGATTTAATATATAAATAGCAATGTAAGGAAAGAGAAAAGAGAGAAGAAAATTTGTATCAAAACACCTCATCTCAATAATATTATCTAAATCGTGTGTTATTACACCAAACCACAAATACATTGTGGTTCTTTTATTTTCTTGTTCAATTAAAAATTATAAAAGTTATCTTTTGTTTGCATTCACAGGTCAATATCTTCGTCTACTTGATTTTGGAAGCATCATTATTATATATACAAAATTTTACAAGTATTTATAATTTTGAATTATTTCTGCAGAGGTCTTCATAATTTTTGGTTATGTTTGGAATACATATTCCATCTTCTAACATCTTATCAAAACTTAACTAACAAACATAAAACTTGTAAAACTTTTATTTTAATTTTTCCTCTACTATATATGTAAATAACTAATCAATCTCTAATCATTATACTTATTTATAATCAAATCAATTTCTACATATATATATAACATATACACCCATATTTATATCTACTTATGCTCTATTATCTGATCATTATCTTTATAAATATCACATTATTCAGTCATTATTATATATATGTGTGTGTGTGTATATATATCCAAATAAATAAAAAAAATTAAAATATTAAAATTTTACAACTAAATATTCTACTCATCTCAACATAACTCTTTCTAAACATCATCACACCGCAAAACCCCTCTCCCAAACATAGTGTTTGAAAATGTGTTGTAGGCCAAAAGCTGGTCCAAAAATTATTGATATGGAATATGAACATCCTCCCCTCCAATCATATGTATATGGTACATAAGTGTTAATCTACTGTTGATGGTCTTTTAAAGGCCAAATGCATTGGTTATGTTTAGAAGGAGGTTTTGGTAGGAGATGATGTTTTATGGGAATTATATTAAATAAGTAATGTATTTGGTTATAAGATTTTTTTATATTTTAAAAATTTTAATTTATTTAAATATACATAAAATGTATGATAATGATTGTATGATGTGATAACATATAGAGATAATTATTAATTTTTAAAGTATATATACAGATAAATGTTAGTGTATGTATGTATAGATACATGTATTAATTTGATTATAAGTAAGTGTAATAATTGAAAAATAATTAGTTAGATATATATGTAAAAGAGAGAAAATTAGAATTTGAATTTGAGATAAAGTTTTGTTGAATTGTATGTTTGAAAATAATTAGTTGGATAAGATGTTGGAAGTCAAAAATGGGTTCCGAACATAGCCATTATGCATTATATTCACTATATAGATTGCTGGAAAAAATATATTTATATAATTGATAAATATATGAAACATTAATACATCAAATAAATATAGAAATTGATGTTGTAATAACAAAACTAACAATCATTTGGCAATTCTTGATAAAGCAGACTCATCATTAAGCAAATTACACGACTATAAAGCATTTAATTGCACACAAATTTTATGAAATGTCTAAACTTTGTAATATTTATTTTATGACAACATACCGACGTATTGTATAGTATCGAACAAACTAATAATCACATCAATTCTTTGGAAAGTATAATCAAGTTTTATATACACGTGCGTAGGCGACAACGATAATGGCAAAAAAATAATTTTATCTCAAATATGACGTTAAATGTTGTATTATTTGTGGAAGAGATAAAATCAAATATAAATAACAATTTAACTAAACATGAAACATGTGAAATTTCTTTTAAATTTCCTATAAGTTGCAAAACCAAGCAACTTTAATTTTGCCCTCAAAGTAAGAACCTCTAAACTTAATTGGGTAATACTGACATGAAAGACTAGATGAATCTTAAAGATACTTGGGAGATCAAATCGGTGAGACACCTTATTGATTTTAGTGATATTGGGGAATGATATCTCGCACTTCCTTATAAGACCCATGTGAATGTTTTGAAATGCCTTGAACTGTTAAGGTGGCAACTTCACATAAACTTAATCTCCCACTACATATTCCCACAGTCACCTTTTCTTATTAGCCCATTTCTTCATTTGTCATGGGACTTTCTCCAAACTTGATCTTGCTAAGCTGGCTTGCTTTTCCCATGACTTAGCTATCATCAATACTCCAAGACTCTTTCTCTCATTCGAGCTTGTTGCTTGCCTATCTCAAGTTTGAATGGGCTTTCTCCCTTAGCCTTACTCCTCCACAAGTTACAAGAAAATTGTACCACATCAATTAGTTTTACCTAATCTTATTGGTTAGCTCTCAAAAAGTGCCTATAACCTTCAAGTAAGTTATTCACTATCTCTATTTGCCCATTCGTTTAGGGGTGAAAACTTGTGGAGAAGTTTAACTCCATCCTTAGCAGCTTAAACAACTCTGTCCAAAGCTTAGGAGCTTAATTTGGCAACTCTGTGTCAATTGGCTTGGCTTTAAGTTCCAACTCAATATCATAATCCACTTCTCTTCTTGGTAAAAGACTCTTTGACAATTTGGTAAGCTCCCCCTTGTACATGTCCTAAGCCAATTACATAGCTAAGAGCTACCTCTGGCCTCTCTTCGTACTTGTTCCCATGACTTTACAATATATGGTGTCCCTTTATTTGAAATACACATAGAGAGACAAGATGCCATGCAAATAGTACTTAACTTTCATAAGAAGTCAATACCTAGTACAATGTCAAAATTGTCTAAGGGCACCACCAAGAAAGTCCACTTAAACTGAATTCAAGTAATTACTAACTTCAATTACTACTTGAACTGAACTTGTGAACACCCTTTTAGTGATGTCAAATCTTTCAAAATATGGCTCCATTTTCCAAAGGAACCACTCAACTTCCTTGGCATCTTTCTTGCTATCAAAGCTCTTCAGCTTGAGACAATCCACCCTCCAGTAATTGCCTATTTAAGCATGGCTACTTCCTCATGAACTTCAGCAATAGCTACTTCAAATTTGCATATGGCAATCGTTGCTTCTACTTCATGTTGTGCACAACGTCTTGCTACATCATTAACCCTTCTTGCACATTGATAATGGCAACATCAATTTTCTATCATACACTTTTTTTTAATGAAATCATTTTTTGAAGAATGTGTTCCTCCAATGTCCTATCAGTGTGTTCAACCATCTCCAACCTCTTGTCGATCTCCCTAGGGGTTGTCTCCCATGAGCTTAGCTTTCTAGTCATACTTTAATCTCACTTTTTTATTCCTTGTACGGGAATGATCTCTTTATCAGCACATTGGTTGTCCACATTCATTGGTCGTACGTGACATAATTGCTTCAATGTTTGCTATCACCACCCTTATTTCGTCACAACAATCAACTCTGATACTACTTGTCTTGACCTTGTCCATTTAAGAGCACCGTTACAAGATAAATAACTTATTAACCATCTCTTACGATTAGTTAATTAGTCTCTCTCCCTTAACTCCTAAAGGAAAACGTGCAAAAGCATAAAGGATGTGGAAAATGTGACAAAAATTTAAAACAAAAAAAAAAAGCACATACAATAGATGCAGAGATATGTACTAGCCCCATATATAAATGTTGGAATTAACTCATTATTCTTCTATTTATTAGTAATTATATGCAACTTAATTAATTAATTAAAACAATGGATCAACTATCTTGAAAGAATTTTGCCCTTTATAGTATTTACAGCTAACTTTTGTTTTCACAAACATACACACACTTCTATACTATATATTAATAATATACCAGAGTTTGCTTACATAATGTATATTTATTAAACTATTTTTAATTTTGTATATACTTTCCCGTTTTTGCATTGTTCTTTTAATTTTTATTTATTTCAATCATTTTCTAGAGTATCAATTTATTTTTTTTGAATTTATTTCTTTCTTTTTAAATCTTATGAATTTGGTGAGTGATATGTAATTTATATTTGAAAATATTATTATCTTATTTGTATGAACATTGAGTGTCCTTTACTTTAATTCATTATTTTTTCTATCAATATTTTCTTTTAGTTTCAATTTATCCTTTTTTATTTTTTAAGTTTCTTTCTTTATTTCTTATTTTATAAATGATATAACATATTATCTATTCAATTATTTAGTTAATCACACGTGTTGAGTGTGTCCGTTATCACTAACACTATATTATGAAAGATGTAAATTTATTTTAGTTGCGTAGTGTGGAATTATACGATCATTGTTATTTTAAATCATTTTGTTTTTATCACTTAATGCCCTCTTTCATTTTAACTTTGTCTACATGATTTGTTAAGAAGCAAAAATCCAGTCTCTATGCAATTTAGAGGCTGATCAGTCCAGCATAGCTAAAGTGGAGCAATGAAGTGACACTGCAGAGTTACAGTTTTGTCATGATAAGTTTTTCTTGTCTTTAGTTATACTATTAATTGCTTTTGGTAATGTAGTAGTTGTTACATAACCTCCCAAAGAGGCTGGAGAAATGGTTAAGTTGAAACCTCTCAGTTCAATAGAACAGTAACTTCTGATGCAGTAAGCCTACTGCTCACTTTCGAAGTTGATCCATCATCCTTTTGAGTTCTTGATTTGTCTTTCTTTTCTTTTACATGATGATTCTCAATGAGAAACAAACTTGTTAAACAAGATAGGAGATCAACTGTATCAAGAATTATAAGATCAACATCAAGAAACTCCACATCAACCAACCTGCACTCAATTAAGGGGCAGATGATAGCAATTCTCCCTTCTTCTTTCACCCTGTTGATAATCACACTAATGTCAATGTCTAGAGCTTAATAGCTTAAATTTTCACACATGAAGAAGGTCATTTAGTCTAGCCCTTTCCATCATAAACAAATAAGGTTTTGAGGATGGAAGCATCAAAGAACCAGACTCAAGTGACACTCTACACCTGCATGGTGTAGATATAATGATTATATTGTTTCTTGGCTCTTAAAGTCTATTACTCTAAACTTAGCCTCTATTATTTTCTATATGAGAGATGCTTGTTAAATATGGAATGTTTTGCATAAGAGATTCTTAAAGCTAGATGAGACACAAGTGCACAAATTACAAAATGAATTGTGCACTTTCACACAAGGTTTTAGGAGTGTGGATAGCTATTATATTGATCTAATAGCCATTTGGTAGAAGCTGCGCCATTGTAGACCACCACCACACTGTGTATGTGGAGGATCTGAATCCCGATGCTTTGAGAAATACATGGAACAATAAGAGAAAGACTTTGTATACAAATTCTTGAATGGTTTAAATGAGACCTTCTTAGGGAACAGGTCTCAACCACTATATTAAAAGTCATTTCCCACTTTGGATGAGGCATATAATGCCATAATATTGGAAGAAGCTCAGAGATCTAGCAGTCTTCAACTGCAGGCATGGTAAGAAGCCTCAGGATTAGTTATTGTAGCTGACAAGAGAAGAAAGGATGCAGATATCACCTACTCTCACTGTGGGAAGAAAGGGCACAACAAAGAAAAGTGTTGTAAGTTGATAAGATTTCTTCCCAATTTCAAGTCCACAAAGTTTAACGGGAGTATGATCAACTTTTAGAGGCATCAAAGGCTAAGAAGGGTGCAAGCAAGGGGGAGATGCATCTATCATTGGAGCAAATCAACAAGCCACTCTTATGGCTAGGATCTCAAGATGTTGCTAGGTCCAATGCAATGACTTCATTGAATTAGAAAGTGTTTGGCCAAGATTAGACAACCGCAACTTCACGCCAAACCCTCACAAACTTCTTAGGTAACTTCACACAAATCTATCTATCTAACCTTACACAAGCAACAGCTAATACATGATGGCACTTCAAAAGTTTCATTTCTTTGGATAATAGATACAGGGGCCATTAATCACATGAGTAATGATTTAAGCCTTTTCTCTTCTTACAAACCCGTGTCAAATATATTTGTTAACCTTCCCAATGGATCAAGATTACAAGTCACTCACATTGGCACAGTTCACATATCTCAATTCCTAGTGCCGCAAGATGTTCTGTATTTGCCTTCCTTTTAGTATATCTCATTTCAATTAGAAAGTTAGTTCAAAATAGAAAATGTAACCAAGTCTTTGACTCAAATATATGCTACATCTAAGTCCCATCTCAATGAATGAGGATTGGCATTGCTGAGCAAAGACGAATGCTCTTCATCCTAAGCCAAGAACCAAGCATATCTAAGTCGGTCCTTATTGTCAAGTCAGTTGATTTTTCTATTTTATATTCTTATAATTATGACACATGTAAAACCTTCAGTTCTTCAGCTATAGATAGGAAGTTTGATGTTTGGCATTATAGACTTGGACATGTATCACATCATACCATTAATAAAATTTAAAGTTCTTCATCATTAATTTCTGTTTTACCTCACAAAATTTGTGAAGTTTGTCCAAAGGTTAAGCAAAAGGGCCTTCCTTTTCCAATGCATGAAAAATATAGTTCAGTTGTTTTTGATCTCATTCACCTAGATGTTTGGGGACCATATTTTGTACCAACGATAGGTGGATATCACTACTTAACTCTAGTGCATGATTGCACCAGAACCACTTGAACTTATCTAATGTAGCATCAAACTAATGTCAACGACCTAATACCTAACTTTTTCAAACTAATTCAGACTCAATTCTATACCAATATCAAAGTTATAAGATCAAATAATGATTTAGAACTCAATCTACAGACCTTCTTTAGCAAAAATGGAATCATCCACCACAAATGATGTGTTGAGACCCCATAGTAAAATGTTGTTGTGGAGAGAAAGCATCTGCGCGTGTTGTCCACAGCCACAACCCTATGGTTCTAAGTCTTCTTACCTCTAAAATTTTAGGGTGAATTTGTTCTCACAACAACTCATATTATACATAAACTTCCCACATCGGTCTTAAACTTCAAAACTCCTTTTGAATGCCTCTTTGGTAAGCCTCCTAGTTACTGTTACCTTGAAGTGTTTGGTTTCTTGGCTTTTCCATGCACACTTAAGAGGAAAAGGAGCAAACTAGACCATAGAAGTAAGAGATGTATGTTCCTTGGATATCTTACTTAGATTAAAAGGTATAAATTGTATGATTGAAATAATCATAAAATCTTTACATTCAAGGATGTTGTTTTCTTTTAATCGACATTTCCTTTTGATAAACTTTTTGATCCTTGTTAAATTGCCTAAGACAATCAACCTTTCCCACCACCCTTGATTCATATATAAGAGGCCTTAAACATTAGCATGAACATAAATGTGCCAGGTGATTGTGATCATGCCTTAAACCAATAGTCTTCCTTGTTGCAATCTATACACACCTCTATGAACACTTCTTTAGAGCCCATTTAGCCCTTGCCAGAACCTATACAACCCTTGAAGCATGGCCTCATGACCCAACTTCACTTAAAAGGTTCTTCAAGACCAGGAAAGTACCTAAATTCTTAAACATTTATGAACATAATATAACACAACCTACATAGCCAAATGCACAGATTTGTCATCCTATTTCCAACCACCTAAGCGCTTAACAACAATCACCTAGATACCTTTGTTTCTTTACTAAAAAAGACTAATGAGCTAAATACATGGGCTAAGGTTGTGAAGGATCAGCATCAGATCAAAGTAATGGATGAGGAGTTGAGAGCATAAAAAGGGAATGACACTTAGAAAATTATGGAAATGTCAAGACATTTTTGCATTGTGGGTAACAAATAGGTGTATAAAGTGAAGCTAATCTCAAATAGCTTAGTAGAAACCTATAACGTAAGGTTAGTAGCGAAATGATTCACTCAAGTAGGGGGTTTGATAACTAAGACACACTTAGTCCTATTGTGAAGCACACCACAGCGAGGCTATTCTTTTGCTTAGCAGCCAAACTTGGATGGAAGATGCAATAGTTAGACATACACAATGCATTTCTCATTAGTGACTTGGAGGAGAAAGTTTCATGATCATACCACAAGGACACAAGTTAGATAGTGAGGATTATAGCACTATAGGCCCCAAGATCAAGGTGTGCACTCTAAAGAAAGTCCTACAAAGCTTGAAGCAAGCATATAGGCAATGGAATGCTAAGCTTGCGGAGGCATTGTGTGAGTATGGATTTGTACAATCCAAAGTGGATTATTCACTCATCATGAGGAGGACAGCTGTAGGAAAAAGGATGACTTTGTTGGTTTATGTAGATGACATACTCTTGGGATGTGATGATGAGAAGGAGACAGTTGAAGTGATGGAGTACCTAAAATCAAAATTTAACCTCAAGATTGGGGAACTCCAAAATTTCCTAGGGATAGAAATGGTAAAGTCAAAGGAAGGTGTCATATTAAGTTAAAGGAAATACTATCTTGATCTGTTGATTAAGCAACGCCTACTCGGAGCTAAACTTGTGAGAACCCCAATTGAAATTAATCATTAGTTGTGTATCAATGGAAAGGGTGCTTAAGGATGGAAGCTTGTACAGACAAGACAACTCATAGGGAAGCTTATCTACCTATCTTTTACAAGACCAGACATTGCATACTTAATCCAAGTGTTGTCTCAATTCGTGAGTTATCCAGAGAAGTTAGACATGGAAGCAGCATATAGGGTACTTAGGTACCCTAAGAGTCAGCCAGGGAAGGGAATCATCTTGAGGGCAAACTCAAAGCTATAGTTGTAGGGGTATGCTGACAATAATTAAGGAAGTTGCCTCAATACTAGTAGATTGAGTCATTGAGACCCCAAGAGGAGTCTTCTTATCTAGATTAAAAAGCCATCCGAGTGACAAGTCAATAAATAGAAGTAATGGATAGCCACATAGAGGGAATACTGCCAGAACAATAAAGGACCATATTCTAAAGATATTGAATGTATAATGAAGGAGTTGAAGCAACTTAAAAAATGATTGAAATGATTTAATGTATAAATAGCAATGTAAGGAAGGAGAAGAGAGAAGAAAAATTGTACCAAAACACCTCATCTCAATAATATTGTCTAAACCCTGTATTATTACACCAAACCACATATACATTATGGTTCTTTTTTTTTCTTGTTCAATTTAAAAGTTATAAAAGTTATCTATTGCGTGCGTTCATAGGTCAATATCTTCGTCTACTTGATTTTGGACACATCATTATTATATATACAAAACTTATTGTATGGCATCAAACAAACCAATAATCACATCGATACTTTGGAAAGTATCATCAAGTTTTATATGTGTGTGTGTAGGCGACAAAGATAATGGCAAAAAATTATTTAATTTCAAATACTTCACTAAATGTTGTATTATTTGTAGAAGAGATAAAATCAAATATAAATAATAATTTGACCAAACATGAAACATATGAAATTTCTTTTAATTTTCCTATACAAGAAATTTCCCCAAGCAGCTTTAATTGTGCCTTCGAAGTAAGAACCTCAAAAAAAAATTAAAATTAATCACACTACGTTAAATTGTAAACAGCCCCAATTCCAATAAAAAAAATCACTTCTTGCATGACGGATGGCCCAAAAACTCCCTATATCATGGGGTTTCTGGGTCCCCTTCTCTTGGCCGCTAGTCCCACTGACTCTCAGTCTTCCCTTCTTTTCCCTAGGCTGCCTTCGGTTGGAAGCAGCCACATTCCAGACACATTTCCAGAGTCTCTGCAGAGAAGGGGGGGCGCATTTTCGTTCCCGGTTCTTGAGGTCGGGATTTATTTCTCTTACTCGTTTCCCTGCGTTGTTTACTGATTCATTTGTCAATTTTGATACACTGTTTAATGGCCTTTCTTTTGCGTGAATATCTCGGAAAGAATATGCGCGTTATATAGTGTGATGTACTGTTAAACGTCTGGTTTTTTTTGCCCAATTCTATTTCTGAAAGAAAATGTTGAAGCGCATTGTATTTAACTGCAAGGAAGTTTGTTTTCTTTTTTGTTTTTTCTTTTCCCCCTTTCTTATAATCAATAAGTTTCTATTTCTAAGAACTGATTGAAGATTAGATTTTGATTCCAAGATGAGGAATGTGCTTCACCTATTTATGGAACTATTTGAAATGAAAATGAAAGGGAGAAATATGAAATATTTGATTGATGTCTTTCAATGAGGAAACTTTGACTGGTTGATGGTGAAAATTTTTGTTATGGAAACTTTATCACGTTTGGACAGTGAATCTTCCTTTGCAGCTTGTTATTTCTGGAAGAAGAGTGAAAATTAAGAGTTGCCTTGGCCCTTGGTGTATAGTGCACTTATTTCTTCCCCATGGTCAAATATTTTCCTCAGTAATGTTTAATGTTGTTTGTATTTTAAAAATACAGAACTATATTCTGTTATTAGATTGCCTATTCTATTTGAGTAGACTTATCGGCATTGCAGGTGTGAATGAGCAGATAAAACGTTTAAATGCTCTTTTTAACTCATTTCTTCCTGGCTTCAATTGACATTCACTAATTAATGAACGATGTTATCTACATTATTTTTTATTCTTTTATCATGAAAACAGAAGCTTTGGTGCTGAGGAAACTGGTTGCCAGATTTTGCCATATTTGCACATGTTTAAAAACACATGACATCTGGTTTTAATAGGTCTTAGAATTCTGTGTGCTGGAATGCATAATTTTTAAGCGGATAATCTCTATGCACGTTTATGCTTTCAAAGTTTGACAGCACCACATGGATTCCTTTCGTTAATGCTCCTTGTTTGATCTGACATTTACTTAATAAATTAGAATTTAACTCTGTGTTGTTGAATTTCTGAATTCCTTTTTTGTTCTTAATCAAACCTAGAATGCATGTATAAGCTTGATAATGCCCTGTGGCACCCTACCACATTGTGGATTCATCTGACATAAAGAACGAACATATCTCTTTTCCTTAATTAATTTCTGATTACGAGTTCCGTTTTTGGCTTAAAATCTTAACTTGAGAACTTTTTCTTTTGTTGTCTTATTCATGTGAAGGTGGAAAGTAGATGTACTTCAAATTCTTCGTGTACTGATGATGACCAGGAGAATCTGAACAGATTGCTTCAACCTTTTGGCTCTGTTGTCTCCCTTGACAACATAACTTCTGCATACTACAAAGCAGGCCAAAACTTATACTCTACTGCTGAAATGCTCGGTAATTTGCAGGGTAGCACTGCTGGAACTTCTTTGTCAAAATCTCAGGATGACATAGAAAACATAACTGGTGCATCTAGTGGGTGTAGACCCACTGAGGTGTCTGAGAATGCTCACATTGCAAAATTAAAGTCAAAAAAGAGTTCAGCAACAACAGGAACTGTGTCTCATGTGATTGGAAAGGATTACATTACACCTAGATCTCAATCAAATGGATCAAATGAGAAGTTCAAACCAGTGAAACTACATTCAAATGATTTTCCAGTGTCTGTGATCTGGGATGAGAAAAAGGATTTAGCATCTGCTTCGCGTGGTGAATCCATGGATGTTGATGTCCAAGAGTTTCTTTTTAAAATGCTTGGAAATGGATTTCAGCTGGAGATGAGTGTAATTCAGGATGTTATTGGTAAACACTCTAGGTTTAATACTGTTATATAAGTTGTAACGTTGCCTTATTGAGATGTTTAGTTCTCTTTTTATTTATTGTTTATTTTTTTAAAGGTAGTGAAATAGTAACATTATTGTGGCCAATGCTTATATTAGAATTGTTTGAGTCCGTCAGAAATTGTTATGCACTGAAATCCTGGATCATACACTGTTGATTTCAGAGTACTCATTTGGCTTTTTCTCGCAGCCAGAGAATTTTGCATATAGAAGAAATAATTTTTCAAATTTTCTCACGTATTTCATTCCAACTGTTTTTTTGTGACTGTTAATTAGTCCAATGTTTATTTTTGAAGTACTGCGAGATATGAAATTCTGTTTTGATAGTAATGACATACTGCAACTTGAGACTTTAGTTGCTTCTGGAGTTCTGTTACCCATTATGTTGTCTGAATTTTTTTGCCTCCTTGGTTATGTTTGATTTTTTTATCCTTTATTGTGAGACTACCAGTCGGTTTGCCCTTTTCATGCAAATTTATGCAGAACTTGTAGTCATTTGAATAAAATTTCATGCTATAGATCTTACTATTATATTAATATTTTTCCTCCACCTACATAAATATAAGCCATTTTACACTTTCTTGTGAATCTAAGCTACCATCATCTTGCCATTTAGCTTTTTGTGTTTATAATATTGCAGGCTATGGATCTTGGTTTGTGAGTTGGGTTTGTAAACAAACCATTTGGGTTGTTGTGTCAAAGGATGTTATTTAAGAAGATACATATAATTTCACTTCCTCACTTTGTGCTTTATCATACTGTCATTAGAAGTCTACTTTCCCATTGCCATGCATGCTTCTTGTGTGTAACGTAGGTAGTGTTGCAGATGCCTTTATAATCATCCACCTGGGAACCATGTTATTGTGTTTGAAATAGCAATGCAAAAAGTTTGTGGTAGTGTAGCATTGCTTCAGCTTGGCTTTTCTATAAATCTTTGCAAAGAAATGGTAGTGTATAGTTTGGGTCTCAAAATGTTCTGTTTTCTATTTGCAGGTCAATGCGGATACAATATGCCAAAGGTAAGTTGGTATAACTGTTAAAATTGGTTTAGGGTCATCATTAATCATTATTATATCCATTTTTAGGCTTCTTTTCCTTCCATGTTCATTTTGAATCACTTTCATTATTCAGGTTATTCTTTTTTTATTATTTCTTAGTTTTTAGGCTTCTCTATGCATGCCGTGCTGTTTAAGTTCATGGATTAATTTTTTACATTAGTAAGTGAATGCTGCTTACGCATTTTCCTCTTCCAAAAAATGTGCAGAGCATTGATAAACTTCTTGATCTGTCAGCAGCAACTCTAGAGAAGAATGATGATGTTATTGGCATAGCTGCGGGAAATGTGAGGCCTGCTGCTGGAAGGTACAGTGCTTTGCACTATCAATTGATGCAAATGAATGATACATGAAAATCTCTACTGTAGATCTAGATATTGCTTAATAGATGAGGAAGGTTGTTAATTGTTCTTATACTTACATTCTTCAGATTGGAGACTGGTGTCAGCAGTGAAGATGAATCAATATTATCTCGGACAGAAACGAACAAGAGTAACATCCAGAGAGAAGTTTTAGAGGCACTCTTTACTGAGCCTGTGAAGCAGGAGTCCACTAATCCTGTTCGACCTGTTCGACCTGTTCGACAGTCACCATATGGTTGGGTTGTTTCTAAGCCACTCGAAGATACGATGATCGAAGATTTTACCTTTATTACGAGGCTGCCAGTTAACGATAGTAGTAAGTGTTTTGCTTTGGCCATTATTTTCTTCTCTTTTTTCTTATATCTATCATTAAATTGCTAGTTCTGTTGTCTTTGCTCATTCTTCTATTTGAAAGATGCAGATATACTCATGAGTTGCCTGGTTTATTTTTTGAACAATGCTAGTTTACTATTATGATATTTTTACATCTATACATGTATGAAAGCTTATATAAACTTGTGAATTTTGTAGGTTATGCCACAGAATCTTGTGGAACACCAGTTAGTAAAATTCAAAAGATAGGCAATTGTTGGACTAGATGCCTTTGACATTTAGTTCCCTGAAATATTTGCCTGTTTACTACCAGCGAGGGTTTTTCTTCTTGTGATGTTTGGTAAACTACAACGTTTTTATTTGATTGAAGGTTATGTAACTGCCACCTGTGTCATTCAGTAGACTTATTAATCACTATGTGACCTTGGTACTTCTTGTCTGCCACCTGAGGCTTTCTACCGTCTTTTTATTTTTACACGTGTCCTGGGTGGATGCTTGAATAATATTAAACCACCACATTTTAATACAGACAATGCTTTCAATGGTTATTTCGATATCTTCTCCACGTGTGTCAACTATGCCTTTCACATGAGTAGTTAATATTTGTGGTTCTGTTGAGCGCTTCTGTTGTGCCTTATTTCATCATTATATTGATTCTTTCCGGTGCATGCAAATGTTGATTATTAGCCGATGAAGCCAATCAGAATAGCTATGAGGAATTGCGCAAAGCTGTGATGGAGTATTGGGCTACAATGAAAGAATACTATAAGGCTGTAAGTTTTTATTCTAGCATGGTGGTAAGGCCCACCTTTCACACTCCCAGCTTGTTCATGCTTTTGTGAACCCCTGTGAAGAGAAGTAGCAAGCATGTCTCTTAAGCTTCCTCCACCATGTCTTAGGTTTTTGATAATTTTTGTAGGAAGCATGCTGCTTGCTTCTTTTAAGAAGTATTTGTATTTTTCTTCTACAGGCTCTGGACGCATTCACTAAAAAAGATTATGAAAATGCACAACTTCTTCTGGAAGAGGTATGCTATATTTATCCTTGAATCATTGACTAACCTCTGAATCTGGAAGCAATGAAAAAAGCGTTGCGTAATTTTTTGTATATTATAACTATTACAAGTTGTTCCATTTACTTGTCCTGAAGTTCACAATCTTATTTACCTACCTGTAATTTAATTGTTAAGGTTCTCTTTTTCCTCTTCTTTGCTACATGATTTTACCTTTCAATTTCTAGATAGTCAATTACCTCCTAATTATGTTCTTAAAACTTTTTAATCATGATAGGATATTTTGCCCTTGTTTAAAATTTATTTTTAAAATTTTATTTCTTTTTATATATCATTTTGTTGCAAGGTATTTTACAGTAATTGAGTTGTGTAACACGTGCAATGTTGTGGTCCTGACCATCTTATTTTTGAATCTCTCACTGGACTTGTCTTGGTTCTTAATCCTTTCTTGCCTCCACCCTTTCTCAAAATAAGACATAAAACAGTTGTTTTTAGTGTGTCTGTCAATGGGTAAGGTAGGGTTTTACAGTACCCATATTCATACCTACAAATACTTATATATATATATATATAATACCCCCTAGATGTCTGTACCCATAAACATTCATAATGTAATACTCATATCATATCTTACCCAATTCAATATTAAATCCATTCGGTAATGCACAATTCTACCCATAAGTTTAGTGTCTTATTATGTGAATTTTGACCATATTTACAATTAAATTTTTTTATATTCTATATTTTATTATAATTTATATCAACATTATAATCATTTGATAGTCATCAATTTAAATTATCAAATATCATTTTAATGAAGTCAATTTTATTCTAATTTTTTTTTATATTTCTAAATTTTCTCATTAAAGTTCAATTTTATAAATTCAATTTTAATACAAAATATATAAAATCTAGTTTGAAAAATTAAATTTTGAAAATCAATTTCAGGTGTCTTATAATATTTTAATTAATTTTTATTCAATTTAAAAATATATTTTTTGTTGAATGTAATTTTGAAAACTGGAAAAATAAAAAGTAAGCTTAAAATAAGATTTCTAAAATCTATTTGTAAAATTTATTATATATACATATACATAAATAAGATTTGATATGAGGTCAGGAACATTATCATGTTATTTAATTTTTATGAATAAATTTCAAAAAGGAATATAAGTTAGCGACTGGAAAATGAAGGCTGATTTAATTAGGCTTCTTAAGCATAGTTTTCATTTTAGACTTCCTTATAGCAGTCTAAAGCATCCATACATTAAACATACGTGTCTTTATGCCTTAAAATACATTCAAATATTTCATTCTTTAGGCTAACTCCTTGTTTAAGGATTAGTTTCAAGTTCCAACTGTTTGATTACCACTTCTAATAAACCATGCAATCAATATTTATCTTAACATAATTTTTGAATCAGCAAACTAAATATATATTTAAAAATACGTCAAAACCAATTTAAATAAAGCAAAATTAAAAAATAAACAAAAAAATGTTTATGCATGTTTGCATGTGAACTCTCATAAACATAAAGCTTTGGTCTAAATATTCATGAATATTTTTGTTAAGTATTATATTTAGACCATTGACAAAACTGTGATTTGCCTATTGTTCTTGCATGCTTGGTATTGGTGTCAAGCTCATACAATGTTTAATGAACTTGTGAATGAGTGGATTCCAAATATGTATATTTCTTATTCATATGAGGCCTCTTACATGTTCTCTGCTATGTATTTCTGTAGAATATCCCAGAAATTCGAACATCCCTTTAATGGAGTTGTGTTGAACATTTTCTGATATCATGTATTGCAGTTAATTAGATTTCTTGCTCTATACATTTACATATTAAATGGGTTCAGGGTAACTTCTTTATGAGGAAGGCCCGAGAAGCAGATGAACAATCTGCTCAAAAACTTATTGAGGACAGGTTAGAGTGAGCATTCCTTCTTCTATCTTCTTTAGTTTGCTGCATTGTTAGGTCTTTGACCAATCGCATGTGAAATAACCTAAAAGCTCTCAATTTTCCTTCAGTGACACGGGGGAAGAATATTCTATCAACCTGCATTATCTTGAGCCGAAGGATGCTCTGCAGAATATGCAACTCCAGTTGACCTCTCTTTCTGGTTTGCCCAGTAAGTTTTCACTTCTGGGCATTTTTGAACTATGGTTTTACTCAATGATGGGGTTTTAACTTTTGTTTTCTTCAGCTATTCACTACTTGAAGGTTGTATTGGGGACTAGTGGAAGCAACAAAGATGTGCGGCGGAAGCGAAGGGTATGACATTTCTTTGCATTGGTTGATAATTGAAGAGTGGTGCATATTGTATAGGGAAATATTCTCAGTGACAAGTATGAAATCCAGTAACAGGATGCTACGTCCCTGTGAAACATTTATTCGTGTCTGTCTATAGTAAAGACATTTTGAAGTATCCCCAACATTTCTGATTGCAGATCACCGAGCTCCTGGAGCAGGAAGGGATTCCCTGGGCTGAAGAAGGAAATGGATGGACAATTTCAATCCGTATGGACGAGATCAATCCAAGGAAGCTGAGCTTTGCAAACAAATGAAGTATCATACAAGTGTTTTTTTGATATGTTTTTCTTTGGACATTTGGAAAAACCAGATTTGAGGATATCTATATTGATTTCTTCATGCCCTTTATTCCGCCCGCCCAAGAACAACAGCTAACGGGCTCCCGTATCTTCTTCATTACATGTCTGAAATGAAACGGGCCTTATACCTGGAACCTGAAGAACAGATAACGAGCTCCTAAATTCTTAACCCTGAAACTAAATGCGCAAAATTTTTTCCATCTCAATTTCGTGATACATGACCGTACACCTTTTGTCATGCAACTGTGTCTCTGTGCCTTCTCTCGTACTGGGCTTCATTTCAGCTTGAGCATATCATTAAAATGCATGAACTAAGCCAACTATAGGTACACAAACTATATTCAACCAAATATGAAATGCACGGCTTCTTTACATTTTCTGTTGGGCTTATAGGGAGGAAATGAATAGGGACCACCCAACCATAGGGGTAAGAAGCTCAGCTAAAAAGAAACGAGATTACCCGTTGTTATCCCGTGCTCACGACTTGTTCTTGAAATCTTCATTTGGCACTCTAATTTCTATTAGGTGTAAAGTTGCTTTCTATCTTTCTTGTTTGCATTCTTTCGTGATTTTTCTCCCCTCAACAAAATTTCGACACCAGAGCTCTTTTAAATAACTATTATGTAAGGTATAATCCTTTGGCCGCATGAAACAATAAGAATCAGTCGGATGCTCGGATAAAGGGGGTTGGATTGACAAAATTCTTTGCTTAAAAGAGTTTTCTTGACCAAGGGGTTGTTTGAATACGTATATACACAACCCAGTATGAAAGACTGCCATGGCAAGCCATTAAACTGATACAAATCCCAAAACCGACGGTGCTCATTGTGTCAGTCTTTGCATCTCATCTTGGTCGTTCAGAGTCTCCATCAACAGGGGAGGAGCATATTGAGCAGTTCCTTGGTGTTCATCCGAGTCCTGACAGAAAGAAAGGATGATGGTATCGATAGACATCTCCACAACTCCAAAGAACAGAGTAGCAACGATGTAGGCAAACCCCCAGCAAACCTGTATCATGATACGAAACCACCAAATGCAGATATTTATTGCTAGAAAATCATAGACTGTAATCTTAAAGAGGCCATACCAGCACAGGAAAGAGCGGTGAGGAGATCTTGTTGTGTGCAGATTTATATTTGTGAGTGTCCAACATCAGAAACGCGAAAAGCGCACCAGTAAGGCTGACACATAGCTTCCCAAGAAAGAGGATCACATCCCCTATGACATTTACCTTCCCAATCCTAAGGATGTTACTCATGATCAATTCTGTGGCAATCTCTGAAGATTTAAAGAATCCTTTACCTGTTATTGCAATCTGGAAAGATGGATATCACCATATTAGCAAGAGACCAAGAACCATATGAAAAAAAGAAATAACTAGCCATCTACATATGGGAATGCTTGTCCACTAAATGGCAACATAATACAAATAAGACATTAGACGGAAGTAAAGCTTGACAAAATTATCATATGCCTAATGCAGTGCCTGGTCCCTGTTTCAATGACTTTATAAAAAACTAGATATTCAACTTACCATGATGTAAGCATTACGGTTTACAAATCTGATGATGCATCCAATACACCTCAGGCAACCCCGTGAAGTGCAATATACCACTTTTCCAATCCAGCTTTGAGGCATGGAATCAACGAGTTTAAGCTTACGACGAAGTCCTTCAAGTATAAACCGAATTGATTCAACAAATGACACAATTAGAGAACCAAGAGCAATAGATCCTAGACTGTAGCATGCTAGCCGCTTCATTGAAGAAAAGACAGGAAGGAAGGGGATCTCTGGCTGCATTTGGAAAGAAAAGGAATATTCAATAAGACAAAGATAAACAAAGCAATAAAGTTTATTATCAAATGACAATCCCATCTCCAGTGAAAGTAGATGAAAAGGTCGATTTTACAAGATGAGAGAAATAAACAGCCCAGCAGAATCTTTTAATTATAATTAGCTAAACCCGGGTTTATTTTAACAATGTCAGAACCATAAATAGGGGATGGATGGATAATCAGTACTAGCAGGACTGTTAGAAACTGGACAATTACAAATTATTTAGGGCAATTAGCTACATGAATATGGCATAAATCAGCAAGCAAGTCCAAAATAGAAATCAAGAGTTGCCCAGGCCATTTAGACTGCTTGCTGGTCACAAATTTTCTGCATGTTTTAATATGGGACTCCTGGCTCCAGGCATCAGGCGGTCATAATTGTCACGAGAGAAGTGACAGTACAGCAGACCAGACAAGAGTTGAAAATTTTTGTCTGCACAATGATTTCAACAATTTCTCATCTCTAGTGACCTCCCAATAGGTTCCAATAGAAAAATGTTCTAATGCACATTTAAAAATCAATTATTTCCCAGTGTCTTACCGATGCTTCACCGTGAGCCCAATAATACGAAGCAACAGAACCTGCAATCACTGTTGAGGAGCATGCTACAAAAAATTGGGTGGCCCAGTAGCCACCAAATAGGTGAAAAAGGATTGCAGCACCAATATGAGAAGTGTAGTGGACATTATAGCCACAACAACTATTACAGCTCAGTCGCATTGCTTTGAGATCATAAGCACAGCAGTTAGCAGCGCAATCATTTTGCACAACACTTCCAGAACTAAATAGATGAAGAGCAGCTGACAACCAGAACATGTAAAAGATAGCTAGCAAGGCATACGGTATAATTGGGAAAATTATCAGTGCCTGGACTTCTCCAATGACCTTGGCAGCAACCTGGAATAGTTTAAACTAATTAGAACAATAATACATGATAAACAAGGAAAAAAGGCATCAAACATCTACGATGACTCAGTGACAGCTAAAACAGTGGGGTGGTGATTTTTTAAGAGGGTAAGAATCCCAACCTTTGTGTAACAAACTAGGTCCATTTAATATGCACACCAGGCAAGGAAATAAATAAGCCACGTAACGCTTCAAACAAAAAATAAGATAACACACACACACACTCACCCAATCCATAAAGAGAGAGAGAGCAAAGAATGCGGAAAAAGTTTCCTCCAGATTCTCACATTCCATCTCCAACAGAGAATTAAAAACTTACCACCTAAAGGCAGAGCTTCATTCAAGGACATAAAGATACAATACAAATTAACAAATACGTTACTGCTCATAAATATTTGGAAGGCAAATACATTGTTTCTGACAACACCATTTACCTTGAGAACTGATGTTGCCATGAGGATACGACGGACTACAGCAATAGAAGATAGGAAAGCGACAATCATCAGGACAGTCATGAAAACAGCAGCTGCATGGAGATGATTTAGCTCCTGAACAAGGCACAGTCACATGAGAACACTAAGGACTAAAATTATAGGCACATTTTGAGAACAAATAATTGAGGCTCCAGAATTGGAATAAGCCGCTTTTGTTACAATTTGAAGGGAATTTCCTGTAAGGGTCACTTAGAGTAGCAATACTGAACATTGCACATGTAAGAACTTTAGGATTTCAAATCTTACCCTCGCAGATACATGATAATATGGGTCGTGCTCACCAATGATTGGGGAGACGGCATCATTTCCAATCCATCCAGCTGATGAGCATGGAGAAAATCATTTCAAGCAAATGATTAGTGCATAGTTATCAACACAAAATTCATAACTGCATCTAAAAGGGAAAAAATAGTATAACATTTGTGGAGACAAGCATGCTGCAATTCCTTAACACATGTCAAATGTTTAATGAAAAATTAAAGGTGATGGAGCATAATTAGATTTGGTCTTTTCTTCATTTGTTCGTGTATGTAGGCATTACATCCTTGTGTTCATTTTCTGTCTTCAACTCCTACCTTTCACTAAATTCTAACAAATCCATAACTTGGGATCAGATAAAGCAAGGCAACATGCCCACAAAAATCAAAAAATGACCTAAGATACCAGATATTAATTAATATAGGCATATAAAGTTGACTAATCCTCAAGTGTTATTGCATTAATATACATTGGCTAATTTTTCCCGAATTATCCCACATCCAGACTTGAACAAGCAAGAAACTCTGCATTTCTAGTTCTCAGGTCACCAAATGCCCAATTAGATTTCACAATTATGCTCACATTGGGTACCCTATAGCAACATAACTATGATGCAAGCATGTACCTAAAATATTAATATAGAAACATAAATCCTTATGGGTTGAGCCCCATCCTTAAGGCATTTTTCAAATCCGAACAGCAAAATTACTTCAGCTATGACCACAATTTCTTACAAGTTTAGATTTTACCAGATAAAGACCCAATATATTACAAGGAATCAAATACAAACCAGGAAAAGCAAAACATCAAGTTCAATTTTTAATTAAACCCATACAAAAATGCCAAGAGAAGATAAGCTAACCTTTCAAATAGAAAAACATCGTCACGGATATAATGAGAACATTGAAAACAATGACAGTAATCCATGGCATTCCAGCAACAAAATGACGGATCAGTAAAAGCCATATGATTGATAAGAACAGTGGCAGAAATCCTCCACAGACAAGAAGTACCGGCCAAGATTTTCCAACATCAGCCACATATCTCTGCAGATAGACACGAAGGGCAAAGTTTGTGAATTGATTAATGAAATGGCTGTGGAATAAACACTAAATTGCAAAAGATTCAAAATCTATGTGGAATATCAAATTACAAAGTATTCTACATTCTGAACCTTACCTATCATCAATACCATGAAATGTCATTAAGACACATGAAGATGGGACACTCACTATGTATTGCGTAAAGCATTGCTTGCAATCTTGAAGCAAGACACCCTATTTTCTAGGATGGTGGATGCAATGGCTTCATGAATAAGGATGGAAACAGGAGATGAATTGGTTTCTAATAGTCTGTTCAGGTTCACAGGCTTTTAAGGTCTTAGTGCAGGAGGAGTGGAGAATTATCTAACCTTTAGCACTAATGATCGAGAGTTAATTGATTTGTGGATGGATTTATCAATTGCAAGGTCCTCTATGACTTTCACTCCACCCATCTGCTCCCAATGCTTCATAGATACATTTGACGCACGTGCAATGAACTGGCAGGTCCAATAAACTGTTGAGGGAGGTTGAAAAACAGAGTTTCAATGTCAAGTCTTTAAAAAATTATGGTTTTATTAACTAAATAAAAATGAATCAAAATGCAGTCAGGTAGCCAACGCTAGATAATATTTGCCTTAATTAAAGCATATTCAAATACGAAAGGTCAATACTTGTAACAGTTTACCATTGACACTAGGAAATATAACCGGATAGCAGGGACCCTGGAGCTGAAGAGAAGTGTTCCGGAGTTCAGGAGTAAGGTCTTCAAAATAATCATAATTTCTATCAATCCAGTTGTCGATCGTGAGATGAATATCTCCCTCCGGATAGTGACAGACCCAATTGAGAGAGTCTTCTGATGGGATAGGACAGTCCATCAAGCAAATGCTCCGAGCGTTGGAGAGCAGGAATTTGGTGTCCTTTACGCCAGTTTGGTAAACCTGGTTAGGGTTCAACCAATACCTGACTTGCAATTCACGGAGATCCGGATCGGCATGTTTATCACCACAGACATTCCCTTTATAGTCCAGCCCATAATTTAGCCTGCCACAACTCAAGAAAAAAATGCAACTTCATTAACCATGGAAGAACAGAATTAGTCCCTCTTCTGATCCAAATACATATGCATATAGATTAACGTAACAATCTTAGCCAGACACGGTACCCGAATGAAAGAATCCGAAAATGGGAAATATCATATACCCTGTGTAACCCAAAATTTGGCAAGGTTCACACCTTTAAAAGATATAAACTTTTTTCGAAGTTAACTACTTCCATCCAATACTACTGAAACATAAATGAAGGCACACAAAGCCAAGAACTCAGTCTCTAGCAATCAGCCAGTAACTTCCGAATCGCACCAAAGAGTTTCGAACATCTCTCAAAAGAAAGAAAGAAAGAAAGGAAGAAAAAGTTCAGTAGAGACAAATCCCAAAGGCAAAGATGTTTTTAAAAAAAAAATAAAAATTACCCCGGGAGAAGAGAAGAGGCCACAGTACAACAATGAGCACTAAGCAAATAGATCAGTGCAGCATAAAGGTAGAGCAGACCCATCTCTTTTGTATTAAGAAAATGGTTATAGGAAAAAAAAAAAAAAGTGAACAGCATTTCTGTTACCGACCTCTGCGGATTTCCCTGGTTGAAACCAAAGCTGGAGTTGACAATCATTGAAACCCAGAAGGCAACAAATATCACAAGAAACACAACATCTCTGCATTTCCTGTTGTGCTTTATGATATCATTGTTCCCATTCGCCATTCCACCATTCCCATCACTGGATGATGGATACTTCCCTATCACCGGACCCAATGGCCCTCTCATCTTCCTTTACTCGCTGCGCAGGAGATGTATAGAAACAAGGAGAGACAATGAGCGTATATCTATGTCGAAGGGGAAGGAAAGAGAAAGGAAAACGTAGGGGTCCAGTGGAGGAGAAAGCAGGAAGAGAGTCCTTGGGACAATCCAAGAGGGGCGTTTGCTCACTTCCCAATTTACTGAAAGCAGCTTTAGCGTTGGTAAGACAAGGATACCCGTATTTGAATATGTCTACCATAATTTATACCGTGGTGTGGTTGCGGTATTGCTATCTGTCCATACTTTCATACTACAATACAATTGGAGAAGGGCTCATGATAAATGTAATTGATTTCTTTAATTAAAATTTTAAAATACTTCTCTCACACAGCTATTTTTTAAGACTTTCTATTTTGAAATTCCACTGTCAACTCACAGTCCTTTTTTCCCACTAATTTAATTTCTCTTAAAGTTTAATAATATGTAATTCATGTATTTTTCAATTACTATGTTTATTATGTATATTTTATTTTTAAAGTAAATGTAATGAATATCGCCAGTTCTTATTACTATGAGGACCCAGAGAGTAAACAGAAGAAAATATGAACACTAGAGTCCGCCAATAATTTTTGTGATCATCTAAATCCATTATATTCTCCCCACATTTCTGCCACATTCATTTCCACAGAATATTTCTCCCAACCATTTGGAAAGCAAACTTGTAGACAGTATACAAGACGTATTTTTTTCGGTAAAATCAATTTTCTGAGAAAAAAAAAAAATATATATATATATATATATATATATATTAGGAAAACGAGATTAAATCACAAGTCCCTTTAATGCCATATATAGTTTAATCGTGGGAATGTATTAATGGTGTGGTTAATCAATTAGTTGTGTTGGAATTTGGACAGATTAGTATGCCATAAATGTTCCACCTGGCATTTCTACAATCCATCGTTGGATTATGTAATTAATAAACATTAATGTCACGATTACGATACAGATTGGTATCTATCTTTAAATTTTAACTCGACACGCAAAAGGGCGGTGAACATTTTTGTTTCTCTTTTCATGGCCAGCGAACTTAGGGAGAAGGACCAAATAAAATTCAATGTTTTGAGTCCAATTTATGGCAATGCTTTTAACCAGATCATTAGGTACTAGTTTGGCTGGTTAAATAATTGAAAAATTAGTTATTTAAAATTATATAATATTATATATATATATATATATTACTATTGAACTAATTTATAAAATAAATGTAATTAAATTTAATAATATACTAAATGATAGGTTTTAGATATAATGTTAAAAATTAAATAATTTAACTAAAATAAAAAATTTATTATGCAAATTAAAGAACTTATTAAATTCAAAATGATTAAAAGGATAAAATTAAAAATTAGTTTTGAAAAATAAAACAAATTAGTTAATATGAACTACTTTAATTTTAAGATACAATAATTAAAATTTCAAAAATTTGAATAGAAAAAATAAAAGGATAAAACTTACTGTAAACAAAGGTCAAAATAAAAAAATTGTATATTCTAATTAATATTCAGAAGTTGTACATGTAGGAAATTTTTAAAAAAAAAAGTGAAAAATTATTGTGTAATTTTTTTTCGAAAAATTGTGCCAAAATTTCTTATTCATTTTTTTGTCTTATGGGTCAAATCAAATTGACAGGTTTTGACCGATCACACCAGTTTCAAACACTTCTAGTTTTAACCCCTAATTAGATCTAAAAATCGGGCGATTTACAATCAAAATGGTTGAACCAACCAATCTAGTTCGATTTTTAAAACAACGATTTATTGTGGAACAATATTACTTGGAAATGATTTGTAACTATTCCTTAGATTGGTGAGAGAGAGAAAAAAAGAAGAAGGAAAGGAACTACTCCTTAGTCTAAATTTGTGTTTCAAGAATATATATACATATTTGTATTTCAATTATTTGATTCTATTATAATTTAAGAAACATATTTAACAAAAATTTTCTAACTTTTTTTATTGTTATATTTTTTTACTTGCGCATTCAATTGTATCAAACTATATAAAGGAAGGCTATGATTGAGAGACAGGTTCAGTTGGGGATAATATTAGGCATGTGTTGTGTTTAAGATGAGTGTTGTAAGATTTTAATCTAGTAAAAAATTTAATTTATTTGAATATATGTACAAAATATATAATAATAATAATAATTAGATGATTTAATAATGTATAAGAATAATAATTAATTTTTAAAGTATAAATACTTATATTGTTATTGTGTGTTTATATATGTATTAATTTGATTATGAATAATTATAATAATTAAAATAGTTAGTTAATTATATATATATATATATATTTATTTATTTACACTTGAATTTAAATAAAAATTTTATTAAATAATATATTTGACTAAAATTTAATAAGACAAAGAAATATAAAAACTCTTGCAACAAACATAGTCAAAGTGGCTACCATAGTTTAATGGATCCTACTCTCAAGAGTAATGCTCTTGTTATAATCATTAGAACAAGTCTTAAATTTTTCATCCCTACATACTTTTTTGTTTCTTTCCTTTAATTTTTTAATCAAAAACCTCTTGTACTATGGAGAAGAAACTTTTCGAAATCCTTAACTCCTATATATTAATTAATTAAAAACATATTTACAAGGAATTTAAAAAGTGTACAAAATGTAATTTTAAATATGGAGTACTAACTTCTTTACTAAAATACTCAAAGGTTGACGAGACAATATATAAATAAGTATTACTCCATTTACAAATATTGCCAAATAAAGTTGGGAAGTAGAAGTGTCTCTATTCTAGTTATGCCAAAAATAAAACCTCTAAGTTGCTCCTTGTAAATAATTGTAGAAACTTGAGTATCACAAATTTGGTTGGCCAAAAAATCTGTTGCTAGATTTCCTTCCCTATAAATGTGTGTAATTAAGTACTTCATTGATCTCAAATACTCTATTGTTTTGTGCACCAAAATATAATATTTTCAAATTTCTTTTGTGGATTTCTAATGAGATGGATAACACTTAGAACATCAATTTCAATCCAAACTTTGTTGAAGCCTTCATTTTTTCGTGATTGGAGGCCGTTAAACAATGCAAGAAGCTCTACATGAGTGTTAGTAGTTTCTCACAAATTTCTCAAAATGCCATCACAACTTCTCCATGGTCATCGTTAATGATGCCTCCAACACTTGCAGTCCTCAAATTGCCTCCTATAGCTCCATCAGTTTTAAGTTTAATCGATTTAAGTAATGATTTTTATCATGTGACAACAATATATTTTGAAATTTTATATTGATGCAATGTGATAATAAATTGTGCAGCCACAATTTTGTTTGCTTTTCAATGTACTGGTTCCAAAGCTTACACAAAGAAAGGAAATGCAAGTGTATACGAACTTTGTGTATGATTTTGTTAGCCTTGAATGGAATACTCCTGTGCTTAGTAGCATTCATAGCATTCCAAACATACCAAAAAATGAGAAAAGGAATGCTGTTTCTAATTATATGAGTTTGAGAGAGAAAATGACTTGTGTTTCCCCCACTTGAAGAAAAAGGAAAAGGGTTTTGGTTTGAGGAATGTCTAGCTGAAATTTAAAGATGAAATGCTTCCAAATTGTCGATGCTTTTATGCTGCACAAAAAAAGATGATAGGATGTTTCATTGCTCATACAAGGCCATCAATTCAATGCCAAATTGATCCCCTTTTGTTGCAGTCTTTGATCGATTGGAATCCCACTTTTGAGAAATCTCTAGATAAACACTAAGATTATGGGTATAATAAGTGGATCCCAAATTTTTGGATTAAAGTACTGGGGTTGCCTACGTTACTAATGTGTTGTGAAATAGAGGAAATGGTGAAATGTCCATCTTGAGAGAGTTTTCAAATAAGTGAACCAGGTCTCTAAGAAGATATAGGAGGGGAAGCCACCAAATTTGCAACATGATTCAAAAGACAATTAAGGGCTTTGGTAATATCCCAACCCATGTCATTCCAATACGAATTAATCCTTTCGTGAGTAATTTCTTGTCTTTGGACAATGGCTTGAAGGATTCCTTCTACTAGCCAACAATCATGACAAAATAATATTTCGTCTTCGCCAATGTTTTAGAACATTTGATGCTGCACTTCTTCACTAACCTTACATGTATATTCTTTTCCAAAAAGGTGAATCATGAATGGAGATCTTTGTTTTGTCTTGGAAGAAGCCTCCACAATATTTCTCCAAGATGAATTGAACCTATAATAGAATTTTTTTTTCTCTAAATCTCCACCAAGGTTTGTAGGAGAAGGCTTCAACAACTTCTCTTAAATTTCTAATTCCCATGCCACCCTTTTTTTGAGGAAGGCAATTTTTTCCCACTTTATCCATGTATTTTCGTATGAACAACATTACACCCCAAAAAAGCCTAGCAAACATCATTTCACTTTGGCGTGTCACAAATAAAGGAAGTTCAATTACCTAGAAAAGATAAATAGGCATAGATGATTATACACTTTTGATGAGTTGTATCTTGCGTCCATGTGAAAGAGAGGTGGGTTCACATTCACAAAGCTTGTTTCTGCCTTTTTATCCAAATTTTCATAAAATATTATTTTCCTTTTATCTCTACATAAAAGAGTTGCTAAATAGTCAAATGACAGTGCTTTCATTAAAATAATAAAAAAAAAACCTATAGTGTCTCCTATAGTTGGAAATATTTCTTCTTACAACAAAAAAGCTTTTAAAGGGTTTGACCTTTTGGCCTGAAATTCTTTTATACTTTTTTAGAAATTTCATTAGTTTTTTAAGGCTTCTTTTTTCACAAGAGGAGACAAAATGATGTCATCTACATAGGCATGATATGTTGTAGAAATACCTCCATTTGTGTCGAAGTATATATGTAGATTGGCATGAAAAAGTTGATTAATTCCTCTAGACAAAATTTTAGCTGCAATAATGAAAAAGGCTTATGATAAAAGATCTTCTTGTCTAATTCCTTGAGATGATTTGAAAAGCCACCTATTTCTCCGTTGATAAGGACTAAAAACCAACAATTTTCAGTATCATTTTTTATTTTTTTAGTGGTTTCAACACAGAATCCCATGTTTGTAGGGCTCTATTAAAGAAGCTCTAATTTAGTCTATCATGGGCTTTGAACATGTCAAGTTTAATAATAATGTTCCCTTTCTTTGTTCTTTGGTGAAGTCTAGACCATTTCCTATGCAAAAAGAATATTATCTCCAATGGTTCTACCAAGGACAAATCCACTTTGAGATGGGGAAATAAGATTAGGAAGCTTTGATGTGATTTTATTACAAAAAAGATTGGATATGATATTGTTGGTGACATCACAGACGGATATGGGTCTAAATTCATTCCAAGCACTTGCACCTAGATTTTTTGGAATAAGAGTGATGTCAGTAGCTATGAAGCTTCTAGGCATTAGGGTTCCACTAAAGAAATTAAGTGTAACATCTAGAACATCCTATTTGATGATATCCCAACAAGTTTGAAAGAAGGCTAATGTGAATCCATCAAGTTTGCAATACTATCTGAATCCATGTCAAAAACCATATTTTTGATCCCTTCTAGTGAAGGAATTTGAGTAAGGAAGTTTCTAAGTTCTATGGAGACTTAAAGAGGGGAGCATTAGAGTTTAGCTAGCTCCATTTAGGTGTGAGAATTGGTAAGAAGATCCTTAAAATACTTTATGGCCGAGTTTTTTTTATTTCATCAAGATTGGTGACTTTAATGTCATTGTTAATAATTTTGTGTATTTTTGCTTTGGCTCTCTTTCTCTTGACAAATTATGGAAGGAATCAGTGTTCCTTTCACCAACTTCTAGTCATTTACATGTGCACTTTTGTCTTCAAAATTTAGCTTCAACTATAAAAGCATGAATAGGGTATGCGTTGTGCTTATTCTGCTCCACTTGATTAGCATTAGTTAGGTTTCTATCAAAGTTCTTCTTCGCTTTTGTGGCTACTAATTTTACTTTTTCAACCATGTGAAAAACATTTCCAATTGTATGCTTGTTCCATTCCTTGAGGAGTTTTTAAGTCGGTCTAACTTTTGTTGCAACTTAATTATTCCAATTATTCCAAAGCCTTTTGTTGGAAGAGTCCAATTTTCTTGCACTATCTTTAAAAAGGACCGGTGTTTAACCCACGTATTTTGAAACCCAAACACAAAGAGATGCCTTGCTAAGGTGTTGTGACCTAAAACAAGGGAAGGATAATGGTTTGATCTAGGAAGGTGTGTCACCCTATTGTAATTAAATAACTTTGTTCAGTGATTGGAATTTATCTAGCATTTTTCAAGTTCTTTTGTTGGTCCATGTACATTGCACTCCTTGAAAACTAGCATCCTCAAGTCCCAAGTCAAGGATCATATTTCCAAAGTCTTCCATAGGACCAATTCATAAAGTAGGTCCTCCAATCTTTTCATTAGGATTAAGTATAACATTAAAATGTCCACCATCCATGGTGATGTATTAGAATCAAGCAAGACAGTTTCTCTCCATAATTCTTTTCTTTGATTTTTATCACAGTGAGCATAAACAAAGGTGCACAAAAAACTTTTGGAAGTGTAGCTAAACTTTAGATTAACATGAAAAAATTGAGTATGATCTATAAGCACCTCAACAGAAATCTACACTATAGCAAAACACCAAATTTTATTATTATTATTGCCACCATCGAAAAAAATCCAAATCTTCTAGACAAAAAAAAAGGCGTCAAAATTCACAAAAGGCTCCAAAAGGACAAGTATATCATGTTTATGATTTTTGCACAAGCTGGGTAGAATGTTTTGTTTTTATAGTTACCTAAGCCTCGAATGTTCCATATGATTAACCTGATCATTATAATTGGAGGGAGGTTGTGGATGAAGCTTTGGTGATCCTCTTCTTCTAAACCAGAATTGTGTTTGAGGACTTCTTCTTGCTTTGTTTATCATGGATTTTCTGTGGTGAGATGGGATAATCTTCCAATGAGTTGTTTCTCCTATGACTATTCAAAGCTACAGCATCCCTTAATATTTCTTGCAAGTTAGCTTCTTCTCTGTTAGTTGTATTTTTCTTCTTTAGTGTTGCCAGAGCAAAAGGTATTAGTAGCCTTAGTGAAATCCTTATTAAACATCAATCCATGTAACTAAAGTGAAATCAAGCTGAGAAAGAAGCTAAGTCAACCTCTATGCACTACTGAAAGGTGACTTAGGAATTGAGGGAGTTTAGCTGGAATCCGTTAGGTAGGAGTTAAATTACTTGGCCTGGGATATTACTAAAGGCGGTTAGGAGATAGGGAAATTACTGTATGGAAGTTTAATTCCTAATGTATGTATTAAAACCAATGTAACAATAACTCTACATTATCTTTCTTCCTGATTAATAGAGCAAGTCCATTTTCTTGCTCCTTGTTTTGTTGCTTGTTTTCCAGAACAGAATTCTTGATCAAGAATCAACATCCATATGGTTGAGCTGGATGTTTTCATATGGTACCAAAGCCAAACGATCCAGTAGACTTATGTTGCTTCCATTCTTTGGCTGGATTCCTTCCTTGAAACCCCTCACAACTTGGTCAATTTTTTCCTCTTGATGGAATCCTCATCAAGATCTATTAACCCTACAAACCATTCATCTCCTTCACTTCATTTTGTGGAGGATCCTAATTCTCCATTCTACATTCATTCCAGTGACAATCAAAGGACTTTAATTGCTCAGCCTGAGTTGATGGAACAAATTATCATACCTAGACTCGTTCCTTGTAGCCTTAGTTTGTACATAACAAACTTAGTTTTGTTAATGGTACGATTTTTTCCATGTGCAACAAACTAGGTTTTGTTACTGGCACGATTCAAAAACCACTAGTGAATGACCCTATCTACCCTACATGGGGGAGATACAACGATTTGATTGTTGCATGGCTATTAAGATCAATGACTCCTCTGACAGGCATAGTTTTCTACATGAAGAAGGCTTCCCAAATATAGGAAGTGTTGTCAAAGTAGTTCTCTTTTCCAGATGATAATTAAGTGTGCAAGCTTTAGAGGGAATTGCACAATGTCATGTAAGGGTTTAGGACTGTGAATAAGTACTATACGGAGTTAATCACCATATGGGAAGAGTTAAGGGAATACAAACCACTCCACATTGCAAGTGTGGAGGCTATAATGCCAGTTGTTTTTAGGCCTTTGTGGAAATGCAGGAGAAGGATAGAGTTTACAAGTTTCTCACTGGCTTAGATAATATGAATTCATCAAACAGGTCTCTGTTGCTGAGACAAAAGCCATTTCCTCCCTTGTAGGAAGCATACAATGCAATTGCAATGGAGAAAGCACGAAGGACAAAAGAAAGGATTGATGGTGCATCCATGAATGAATTAGCAAGAATGATCTATGTGATTGAAAAAAAGGAGAAGAAACAAGAAGTAGTGTACTCACATTGTGAGCAAAAAGGGCACAAGAAGTAGAAATGCTATAGGCTGATTGGACTTCCACCCAACATCAAGTTCAGAAAGGAAAAGGGCAGATAAACTCAGGTGACTACCAACCAAGTAAGCTTACAATCTAATGCTTGCAATGTAGAAAAGTCATCTCCAGATGGAGTTTTTCCATCCCAAGAGTAATTGAACAAGTTAATGAGCCTACTGAATCTTCAAGGCATGTCTCAATCAAGTGTGGGTGGTGTGCAAAATCAAGCTGGATAGGCTACTACACTAAAGAAAGCTGAACATCCTAATAGCTACTCAAACTTTGCAAGTATAAGTTCATCCCCTTGTGACCTTCCTTTGCTTTCTCTTGACCACTTGCTTGCCAATAATCACCTCAAACTTTTTACATACCTTGTCCATGATCATGGTCACAAATCATCTCAGCATAACAACACAAAAGGTATTATCATCAGTCTCATCAGAATGGATAATGGACACTGGTGCATCAGACCATATATGTGGTTCTCTTGAGCTATTTGCCACTCACAAACCTATAGCAAATTGTTTTGTTAGCCTTCCCAACAAACCAAGGATTCAATCACCCACATAGGTTTTGTGATCATCTCAGACAACCCGATTCTTGAAAATGTCCTACATGTACCATTATCCAATTTCAATTTGTTATTAGCTAATAAACTTGCAAGGACATTCAATTGTTGTCTCATCTTTAATTCTAGTTCATACTATACCCAGGGCCTTTCCCAATGGAGAACAATTTGAATAATTGAACAAGTCCATGGACTTTATACCACGAAGTAAGAGACATCAAGCATTGTCTCAAAAACTAAGTTCAATTCTGTGAAAGCCTTTCTTGGTGTAGGTTCTGATTTTAGTAACTTTGATGTGTGGCATTTTAGATTAGGACATGTCTCACATCTTGTAGCTGAAAAAATCCATTCCATTTGTCCTAATGTTGTAGTGATGAGAAACAACATATGTGAAATCTATCATCAAGCAAAACAGAAAAGTTACCTTTGGTCATTCACGAAGTAAACACCCTTAAGCCTTTTGATCTAGTCCATATTAATGTATGGGGTCCTTACTCAATTTATGCTCTTAGTGGATACCAATGTTTCTCGACAATTATTGATTATTACTCATGTTGCACATGGACATACCTAATGAGAAACAAAAGTGAGGCTCAACAAATACCCCCAGCCTTTCACAGCCTTGTGCTCACCCAATTCAACATAAAAATTAAGGCTATTAGAAGTGATAATGCCCTAGAGCTTAGGATGACCTCCTTCACCAACAATGGAACCATTCATCAGTTCTCATGTATGGAAACACTTCAACACAATGCTATTGTAGAAAGGAAACATCAACACATCTTTAATATTGCAAGATCCTTATCGATTTAAACCTTAATACCAAAGAACCTTTAGACTGATGCTATGTTGACTGCAACCTACATCATTAACAAAACCCCTTCTAAGATCCTAAACATTAAAATCCCCCTTGGAGTCCTATTCAGTAGTCTATCTCAATACCAATACCTATAACTGTTTGGTTGTCTTAACTTTGCCCTCACTCTCAAAAAAGGTAAATCCAAATTTGATCATAAAGCCTAGATATATGTTTTCATAGGCTACCCTAATGGCATGAAAGTGTACAAATTATATGATCTCACAAATCATGAAGTCTTTCATTCCAGAGATGTAATTTTCTATGAGTGTATCTTTTCTTTCCATAGAGATTTTTGCCAAGTTCTTCTATACAATAGATTTGAGCCATAACGTCCCTTGGTTACTAAAACACACTTGCCCTGACATTCCTTCTAATTCAATCCCATTGAAAGGTGATTTATCTAATGAAATTGATGGTGCTAACTCTGCACACAACCTACAGCACCATGTGACCAATGATCATGAGCATATACGTACCAATCACCCTTCCTCAACTAACCAACTCACACCAATAGAACTTAGAAGGACTAATAGGATTAGAAGAATCCCAAAATACTTAGAAGTCTATCAACATAACCTAAACGAAGCAATTAGCTAAACCAGCAATCAAACACTCAACATCCCATAGCCAACCATCTTAGCACTATCAAGTTGTCCCCCAATTATAAATATTTTCTTTCAGCCTTAAATAGTTTGCAAGAGCCTAGTTCTTATGCTAAGGCTACTAATCATCCACATTGGAGTAAGGCTATGCTTGTAAAATTGAAGGCATTGGAAGAGAATCATACATGAGATATGGTTGAGCTACCAAATGGGCAACACATTATGGAATGCAAATGGGTATACAAGACTAAGCTTAAGTCCGATGGAGGGGTTGAGAGGTCTAAGGCCAGACTTGTTGCAAAGAGATATAGCCAAGTGGAGGGCTTTGATCATGGTGAGACCTTCAGCCTAGTGGTAATATAAAGAACAATACAGTTGTTTCTATCATTGGCAGCAATGAGAAACTGGAGCTTGCAACAATTAGACATCTATAATGTATTTCTAAACGGTGACTTAGAGAAAGATGTGTACATGACTATATCATAGGACTATTAGATCAGGGAGAGATTTCCAACCTAGCAAGACGGCTTGAAACAAGCTTCAAGACAATGGAATGTCAAGTTTATTGAGGCACTAGTTGAGTGTGGATTTGACCAAACTGAATCAAATCGTTCACTATTTCTCAAACAGACAAAGGATGGAAACAAGATGGCCCTACTAATATATGTTGATGATGTACAGATTGGAGGTAATAATTAGGATGATATAGTAAAGGTAATGGACTTCATTGGTTGTAGATTTAAGGTGAGAGACTTGGGAACACCAAGACACTTTCTTGGTGTGGAGATTGCTAGATCAGAAAAAAGGATAGTGATGTGTTAGAGGAAATATACATTAGATTTGCTAAATGCATGTGGCATGCTTGGTGCCTAATTTGCTACCACTCTAACAAACATAAGTCATAAGCTGAGCAAGGAAAATGCTAATAAGCTGAGTGAGCTAACATTTTATAGAAAATGGAAACTCATATACTTAACCTTCACTAGGCTAAAGGTAACTTATGCAGTGAACATGCTATTATAGTTCATGAGCAAACCCTCAAGAAGCCATCTGAATGCCCCGTATAGAGTGCTAAGGTACTTGAAGTCTTCTCCAGGCAAAGGTACTTGAAGTTGTAGGCCTTTTTAGACTGGGGCTCGTGTTATGACATTAGGAGATTAGTGTCAAGTTTTTGTGTGTTGCTTGGTGAATCCCTGATCAGTTGGAAGTCTAAGTAGACTATGGTGGCTAGAAGTGCTACTGAGGCTAACTACAGGGCTCTTGCATCTTATGCATGTGAGGTAATGTGGATACTTAACCTATCAAAAGAGTTTGGGATGAATCACAATGCTATTGTTCCCATACTTTGTGATAGCCTTAGTGCAATACAAATTAGTAAGAATCCCACGTTCCATGAAAGAACAAAGCAGTTTGACTTCGACCTACATTTTGTAAGAGAAAAGGTGCATGAAAAGGTGGTGGAAATCAGCCATGTAAAAAGTAATGATCAACTTGCAGACATGTTGACAAAACCTTTATATTCTAGGTCATTCCACAAACTAGTTGGCAAGACTAGTGTAAAAGATATCCACACTCATTTTAAGGGGAAGTATTAGAGGTCATGCAACCAAGGTGAAATCAAGATGAGAAAAAAAGCTAAGTTGGCCTTTGTGCATAGCTAGAAGGTGACTTAGGAGCTTAAGGGAGTTTAGCTAGAATCTGTTAGGTAGGAGTTAAATTAGTTAGCTTGGGATGTTACTTAGGTTGGTTAGGAGACAGTGAATAACTATATGGCAATTTAATTCCCAATTTATGTATTAAATCAATGTAACAGTAACTTTGCTTTATCTTTCTTCTTGATCAATAAAGCAATTCCATTTTCTTGCTCCTTGTTATGTGGCTTATCTTCTGAAACAAAATTCTTGATCAAGAATCAACATCCATATGCTTGAGATGGATGTTCGAGGATGTCTGTTGCTCCAGCAATTTGTTGAAGTTCTTCCTCGGCATTAAATGATTGTGTTGAATCATCACCTTTCTTAGTGTGTGATTCAAGTGAGTGGGGACTACATTGCACAAGTCAATTCTCAATCTAAAGTTGGATGTGTTGTTATATCTCTCCACATATTCATCTTTTTGATCATTAGGTCAGTGTTATCCTCCTCTTGATAGTCTTGAGAAATATCCAAAAGTGTTGTTTGATTATTCATCATCTTGGGCAAGTTCATCAAAGTTGTTAATAACTTTAAGGTCAGTTTGAGGATCAGAAATTCCCTTGTTCTTCTCAGCTTGAGCAAATGTACTTTCTTATAGTTTCGAACAATGTTACAGGATGTTATTCTTGCCTTCTTCAAAGTCTCAAAAGGGTGGTTCTGCACTTCTACTTCGGTGAAGACATTTTAGGCAATGTCCTCTGCATGTTGTGATGATTCACCAAAGTTTTAGGTTAGGAACTCCCTCACCAGTGGATCATATTTGGCTTTTTATCAAGTTCAGCCATCTTAATAGATTTACTCTAGCACAATGGCTGCTAATGTCCTTGGCTTTTTACTGATTAATCACTTCTCTTAAATCTTTGATTTCTTGTTGCAAGGAGTTCTCATTTTCAGCCAAGTTATTTTTTTTTTTTTTGGGTTAAGCAACAACTGATTTGCTCTTTCCTTTTCTCTTCTTCTTCTTCTTTGTTTTTTTTTTTTGGTCATTTTCTGTTTTCTGATTTGGCATTAAGAAATAATTTTAGAAAGTGTAGAAGAATATAAAAGAGAAAAAAATAAACTAAAAGGTTAAAACAAATCACAAGAGAAAGGACTAGAGAAAATATAAAATGCAAAAAAAATCCAAAACCCAATGGGAACGGAAGATTAAGATGGCATTGGTAAGAAGGTATTGGAATTAAGAATTAGAATAAAATTTGTGATTGTTGTTTAGGTTACAATTATTAGAATTGAAATTGGGAAATATATAAAAATTCACCAAATCTTTAGTAATGTGGACGATTTTGGAAAAACTCAGGCTTGATTCGTATATAGTTAATTTAAAATATTAAGCTATATTAATTTAATAAATATATAATATATACGCTATACATAATTAAAGATAATGCCTATGTTTTTCTTAATTAAATGTAAAATTACTAAATTAGACTTTTAAAAAACTTTTGTTTTCTCTTTGTTTAATGTATTTTGTTCTTTTTATATATACATACATATATATATATATATATATTTTCTCTAGCTTCCATTTGGCTTATTAAATTACTCCTACTTTATTTTTTTTTAACTTTTTTTTTTTATTTCTCTTCAATCACCTAATGTATTCTATTATCTAGCCTTTGGAAATTTTTACTCACCTCAGTCCAAAACTCCTGGTCTATATAATCACGATCACGGTACCGAGAGCGTTGATGCAGCCTCAACCCACCTTTGGGTGCCGCTTGCTGGACTGGTGCTCTTAGTGGATTGATCGGTGCCACCGGAGCCACATCTAAAAGGAAATCTGCCAAGCTCACTTCCCGTTCAATGGCAAAGTTCAGTGATGACAACAGGATGGGCCGTGCCAACTCTTTGCCTATTTTGAATTCTGATGATATTGTCATAAGTTAATTAACCCAAGTCTGAGAGTATACGTATGTATATAGCATATGCTGCTCGGTATTGATTGTAGTTTGGTGCTAATTGAGTCAGATCCGTCTGCAGGTGAGCACCCACCATGGGTGTACCATCTAAGACAGATTATGAAAATGGAAGTTGTACTGCCGACCATCCTACCACTGGACGCCCTCAAGGCACAACTCTTGGACGAACCTTTCCTTCCAATTGGAGTTGTCTAGCTTGTGAAACCGTGTCATATAACCAAGTTCAATCCAAACGCCCTATTTATGTGCTGTGGCCTAATGAGACTGGTACCCTACGAATTTGAATCATGTTACCCCTGTGGTCTGGGACATTACAATACAATTCATGCTACAACTCCGGAGAGACCCATTGTGTAGGATGGCGAATGACTGTCCCCCAATTTCTGTTGGCAGCAACCTAGGCAAAGTTGGGGTGAGGGTAAGTGATCTTCCTAAACTCGCGCTAAGGGACCAACATTCGGCAAGCAACGTCACTTGACTTTATGTTATCTCTGTTACTGATTTTTAAAAAAAAAATTCATCTAAACTATTTATATACTATTAAATTATGCTTTAGAGCTTTAAACTAACTATTTTTTCTTTTTTCTTATTTATCTATTAATGTGTAGCATTTATTTTTCTTTGATATTCTCTTCTCTTTAAAACTTTATATTTATTTTTTATTTTATAATATTATTTAATTTTGAAAATTTTATTTTTATTAATTAAAATATAATAATTTTTAATATATTGTAATTAATAAAAATATTAAATTTATAAATAATTTACACATTTAATGTTTATTTTTTAATTTGTATAAATTAAGATTAAAATTAATTTTTTTAATCTTATTCTGAAAGAGAACGTTTGCAACCAAATAGAGGTATTGGAATGAATAACTCCACTCCACATATGAGGTAAATGATTCCAAATTTGATTCCAATTCCAACATGCGAACCAAACGCCACTTAAGAGTTTTCCTCATTTCTTTTCTTCTCATTTTATTTTTTCTCCACTTCTTTCTCTTGCGATCTTTTCTTTTTTAGTTTATTTTTATTTTTCCTCTTTTTCATTCTTCTACACTTTTTCAAATTATTTCTTAATTTTCTCTTCTTTTTTTCCCATAACTATTGTTAGTTAAATTATTTCACAAATAGAAAGTTAATTTATAATTGTGTGTGTGTGTGTGTGTGTGTATAATTTGTCTAATTGAGTGTAATTTTAGATTTTATTCATATAATTGCTTCAATTTTGAATTTATTGGAATATTTAATTTAAAATAAAAATTACAAAATAATCTAAAGAAGGAAAGAAAAAATGCAAAATCAGAAAAAAAAAATGGAAATAAAAGAGAAAGGAATGAGACAAATTGAAGAAAAGAAATAAGTGCACAAAATGGAGAAAGATGACACTTATGCTAATGACATACTACAATTGCACTACTTCTGAGAGTAAGTTCAATTAAACTGACATTAAGCTAAGGGCCTAGTCATTGACATTGGACATTGGGAAAAGTTATGCCCAATTTTTCTCTCCCTATTTTTGGACTATTCCCACATATCCTCTTGTTAAAAATATCTTAACAAAATTTACCTAACCAATTCGCTTATTTTTATACCCTATTGAATCTTTTATTTCAAATTTGACCTTAATTGGCGATTAATTTGGCTAATTAGGTGATGTTTGGATGCAAATTTCATTTAATTTTCTTAGTATTAAAATTTATTGTCCAAAACATATTGCACAACAAAAGTACTTTTTCTATCTCCTTGTCTTTCTTATGTTTGCACTATTCCTAAAATTTTGCAACAATTTTCTTCGCCTTCACAATTTGCATTCAAACCAAAAGGTCATGAAAAATTTATGTTTTAGGTGTCAAAATTTAGAAAGAATAAAAAAATAGAAAACAAGTGATAAAATGTTATTTTGACAAGAAAGATTTATATTATATTATTAAGTATATAATCTCATTTTGGTTGCACAAGTGAAACTACACAATTATCCTTAGTTCAATCTTTTTATTTCTCATTCTTTTTACTCTTTTTTTCTTTTAATTTATTTTCATATGTGTTTGCATTAAATTTTCTCTCTTTTAAAAATCTTGTTATCATTTATATTTTTATACCTTTAATTTCAAATAATTTTGTTTTTATCATTTAAAATAAACATTTTTATAATTTATAAATTATTTTGCTACATATACAGAGTTAATAAATTTTAGTAGCATTCAAAGAGTATGATTTAAAAAGATGAAAATGAAAAGAATAAAATAAAAGGCAGACATAGTGTTTAGATTTTCAAATGCTGCCTTAAACATATTCAACTTTGATTAAAATGGAATCCTTGTTGTTGATCTTGTCGGTGACTATTCCTGCCAATTACCACATGATTTATGCTCTACGTTGAAATAAATTTCTCATCCTTTTTTCAACCTGTGGATTTTTTTGGGTATTTGTGCTTAATTTAATCATCAGATATATTATATTATATTATTATTTCAATAAAATTTTATAACTATTCAAAGTACTTTTCTTTTCTTTTCTTTTTTTATCTTTTTCTCTCTTTCCACTGTTTAATTACTTTTATTTATATTTTACTATCAAGTTTTCTCTTTTTTCCAAAGTTTTTGTCTTTCTTTATTTTATTATTTTTCTTCTTTTAACTTATTTTTATTCTGTCTTATTTAAAAATAAGATTTTTAGAATGTAAATAAGAAATTACACAATTACCTTTATCTTAATTCTTTTATTTTTTTTTTCCCATCCTCTTCTTTTAACTTATTGTTTTTATTTGTGTTTTCTCTTAAATTTCTCTCTTTTCAATTTTTTTTTTATTTTTATGTCTTATTTGACAATTATTTTATACTTTTTGAATAATTTTACATCTATTATTTACAATACAGTAATTGCATAATTTATATATAAACTTACGTACGGATAGAGTATACAACTTCACTAGTCATTTGGAATTTTAAGTTATCGAAAGCTGTTTGAGATTTATTACTTGAATGTCCATTTTATATTATTTTATTTCGCTTGTTATTTCAAATTAGCAGTCAAGTCGGTAATTTTTGTGGATTTAATAATATTTCAGTGACCAAGGACGAAGCTTATGGCATCTTAAGTAAGTGTGTCGATTTAAAATTCTTTCTTCCCTTCTTTTTTCAATAATTATCAGAACAAATAAATATCCAGATAAGGCATGATTCATTAATTAAATTTGATAGAATATTATTGGAGACTATTAAGTAAGTGAATTATGATGATGGGATTTGCTTGTCTGTCTCACTAACTATTATTTCGGAGAGATATCCTTTTCTGATATTTTTATTGTTAAAACATTCAAAATTTATTCCCAAAAAAATGCAAAAATAATACTTCTATTGGCTTCACGCATCTAGCTTAAATTTTCTTTGGTTCATAGAAAATGGGGAAACGTATTTTAAATGACGTCTTCATGTATTTTTTAAGTGTTCGATTGGAGATGTTATTTTAATTATATATTATTTTAAATAATGGTTCAAAATTTTATTTTTTTAAAAAAATAAGTTTTCATGTTAGATGGGCTTGGGCTCGGATTTCTTTTTAAAAGGACTGGCCATTTTAAACTGTAAAATTTATTATACCATTATAAATACTTGCAAATTTTATATTATTAAAAAAAAGAACGTGAAAAAACCACTATGTACGATTGAATGGAAAGACAATTATTCTCCTAAATAAAATACATCAACAATATCCTTGACATAAGTGCTTGCAAATCTTCTATTTCTCTTTTCTTTTTTGACTTCGGGTTTCCTTCTTTGTATTCATAACATGTCTATAAAATTAACAGAATACATGGCATAAAGTTAATTACATCTAATACAATGATACCAATAAAAACATTTGATAAGGCCATCGATCTAAGTTTATGGCTATTTATAAACCAAAAAACCGCCTATTTTAATCGACAAGTGAAATTAATATTGTGATAAATTAAAATGCATAGAACCTGTTAGAAAGAGGTAGGTACATCAACCTGTTGCTTGCAACAACATCACTTGCTCTGTTGCCTAAGCAACGGCTTAGGTAACAAGTTATTTTTAGTTGGCACCTTCTTGTCGCTCAAGTGATGAGAGGGCAACGGAATAGGGGTAAGTGCCTCCCAATTTGATTAATTGAATGTAGAATTTTTAATTATAAATAGATGAGGTTTTGAAAGGTTTTGGCATTAGTCCAAGCTCAGAAATTCATAGAGCGAGTATGTGTAAAAGTTCTAAAAGAAAGAGCTTCTTATGAGGGTTATTTTGAAAAGTTAAAGTTCTTCATAAATCTTGTAATTATCTTTTTCTTTTGTATTATGCACACTCAAATACAAAGTGTTACGTATTTTATTAAATTTTTTTCTTCCTTTAAGTCTAATTTTCTCAACAAGTGGTATCAGAGTCACAATTTTGATACTTTGATTTGAAGAGAATTAAGAAATCGACCAGCACCATAATCAAGTTGAACCCTAGCAACTATGTTATTTGGAAGCCCCAAATAAAGCACTACTTGATCATATGAGACCTGTAAAATCTAATGCATAGAGACTCTACAAAACTAGAAAGTAAGAGCGATGTCGAGTAGAAAATGATGCATAGGAAAATATCAGGCCAAGTTCATGCTTGAATTAATCAAAGTTTTTTTAATCATGTTTCTAAAGAAACTAAGGTTGATGTTTTATGAAAGAAACTTGAAGTAATATATAAAAGAAAACATGATTTAAACAAAACATGATTTAAACAAAGTTTCATTATTAATGAAAATTACTTGTCTTCATCATAAGGAGGCCTCCAGTATGTCGGAGCGTGTAAATGAATTTCAACAGTTAATTAATCATTGTACAACTTTAAAATTAAATTTAAATGATGAGGTTCAAGATCTTTTATTGTTTAGTTTATTACTTGATAGTTGAGAAATCTTGTTTGTCATTATTTTTAACTTTGCTCCAAATAGAGTATTAACCTTAAATGTTGTGAAGGAAACCCCACTAAATGAACAAACAAAGAGGAAAGAGTTTGAAAAAGAAATTGAGAGTTAAGCTCTGGCTTCTGAAATATATGGAAACCAAGGACAAAGTCAAAGTCGAGGACCAAATTAAGTCAAAAGATGCTCAAAGAGTAAGTTTGTTAATAAAAAAAAAAAAAGTTGAATGCTTTTATTGTAAAAGAAAATGATACATCGAAAGGGATTGTTGCATATAAAAATGGGACTTTACCAAAGAAAAAGAAGAATAAAAGAAGTAGAAAAACATGCCCGAAGAAACTACTGTCATAGCTTCAGATGGAGAAGTATTAATAGTAAGTGACGAAAAATCTTTAAATTTTACTTTTCTACCACGTTATTCCATATATGAAGTTCTTTTCTTCTTATTATCCTATGGAAAATGGATTTATAAAAATACGTGATACTGACACTTGTAAAATACATAGAATTGATGATATTTTGATAACTACTTCTTTAGGGTTTAAATTAAGATTAAAAGATGTAAGGCATATACCAGACCTGAGGTTCAATTTAATTTCTTTGAAAAAGTTAGGCAATGAAGGGTTCTCCAATTATTTTGCTGGTGGAATATGGAAGCTAAGAAAGGGCAATTTAATTATTGCCAAATGGAAGAAGGTAAATACTCTTTATATTACTGATGCTAAAATTAATGATAATGCATGTGTTGTGTTGGAATCATTTGTGGACCTATGGCACAAAAAATTGGGGCATATGAGTGAAAAAAATATGCCAAGTTTGGTTGAAAATAATTATTTGCCTAAAATTAAAAAATTTAATTTTATGTCGTATACTGACTGTATAAAAGGAAAACAATAAAGAATTACTTTTAAAAATTATCCTCCTACTAGAAAAGAAAGATCCCTTAAGCTTGTACACACTAATGCTTGTCAAATTAATAAAAGGACTCTTGGTGGTGCTTTGTATTTTGTGACTTTTATTGATGAGTTTTCTAAAAAAGTTTGGTCCTTTGCATTAAAATCAAAGGATTGATTCTGGAATCTTTCAAAAAATTTTAAAAAAGGGTTGAATGAGAAACGGGCCTCAAATTGAAATATGTTCAGACTGATAATGGTAGAGAATATCAAGAACTATTCGATGAATATTGTTGCAGCCATGGGATCCAATTGGAAATGACTGCTCCAAAGATCCCACAACAGAATGGAGTTACTGAAAAAAATGAACCAAACCATTATTGAAAGAATTCAAGCTATGCTATCACATGCAAAACTACCAAATCTGTTTCGGGGGGGGGAGGCAATGAGGACAGTTGTTGATTTGATTAGCCTTTTGCCTTTAGTTCCTTTGAATGAAGATATTCTAGAAAAGGTATGGTCCAATAAATCTATCACTTTACAACATTTAAAAGTCTTTGGATGTCGACCTTTTTTAATAAACCAAAAGATGAAAGAAATAAACTTGATTCTAAATCAAAAGATTGTATCTTTCTAGAATATGGGCACAAAGAATTTGGATATAAATTGTGAAATTCTAATGAGAAAAAATTAATAAAAAGTTGAGATGTTACTTTTCTTGAAAATCAGACTATTGAATGAAGAAAGAAAATAAGAATAGAACTAATTAAGAAATTCCAATGAAGGACCGTCCTTTCTAGCAAGTTCATCAAGAAATTGAAGTCTTACAAGAAAACATGGAAGAAAGACATGAAGCTGATTGCTCCAACTCCACCTCAACCTATGAGAAGACTCGAATGAAAAAGGAAGCTCTCAATAAGGTAAAATCTAGGTGAATATCTAATATTGACAGAAGATGGTGGGCCAGAATCATTTGAAGAAGCGATAAACCATGAAAATAGTATGGAATGAGGGAAGGCGATGGAAGAAGAAATGAAGTTCATCCATAAAAATCAAACTTATAACTTGGTAAGCACACCTCCAAAAAGAAAGGCATTTAAAACAAATAGGTATTCAACCTGAAGTCAATTGAAGGAAGTTTTCAATTAAGTTAGAAGGTGAGGTTAGTTGTTAAAGGTTTTGAACAAAAATTTGATATTGACTTCGATAAATTTTTCTCTTTTGTTGTAAAAATAAATTGTATTCTAGTTGTTTTGGGATTGGTTGTAAGTTTGAATTTTGAAATAGAATAGTTTGATGTAAAAATAACATTTTTTAAATGGAGACCTTAAAGAAGAAATTTTTACGAAGCAATCGGAAGACTTCAAGGTGAAAAGTAAGGAAAATTTAGTCTATCAACTTAAAAAAAGTCTTTAAGAACTAAAGCAAGTTTCGAGGCAGTGGTATAAAAAATTTGACTCCTTCATGGCCAAATATAATTTCAAAAAAACAAATGGTGATCATTGTGTATACATTAATAATTTTGGTGATGTTTTTATAATTTTATTGTTGTATGTTGATAATATATTAATTATTGGCCATGATTTGAACAAAATCAATAAATTGAAAGAGGAGTTGAATAAATCCTTTGAAATGAAGGACTTGGTACTAGTAAAGAAAATTTTGAGCATGCATATTCTACGAAATAGTCTAAGTGGTAAAATTTTGTTATCTCAAAAAAGTTACATCAAAAGGATGATTGGAAAATTTGGAAAGAAAAATGCAATGCCAGTGACAACTTTACTAAGAGTACAATTCAAGTTGAGTTCAAAGCAGTACCCAAGCAGTGAAGATGAAAAGAAATATATGAGTAAAATTCATATGCTTCAGTTGTTGGGAGCTTGATGCATACAATGATTTGTATTTGGCCAGACCTAGCTTATGTAGTTGAACGAGTAAGTTATTACATATCAAATTGCATAAATGAAACATTAGAAGGTTATCAAGTGTATTTTAAGATATTTGAAAGGAATAATTAAGTTTGGACTTTGCTATACTCAAAGAAGGAACAAGCTTGTTTTAGAAGGATATTCTAATGCAGCATGGCAGGTGATGTTGATTCAAGAAAATTTACTTCTGGTTTTCTAATAACTTTTGCAGGTGCTGTTATGTCTTGAAAAAATAAACTCTAGAAGTGTGTTGCACTTTCAAACACAGAGGCAGAGTATATTGCACTAATTGAGGTGTGCAAGGAGTTAATATGGTTGAAAAAGTTCCTTTAAGAGTTAAGATGGAGCCAAGAGGATTATGTCGTCAATTGTGACAGTTAGAGTGTGACCCACTTAAGTAAGAATTTGAAATTCCATTCCTGATCTAAGTACATTGATGTTCGTTATCATTAGATTCAACAAGCCTTAGAAGAAAAGGAAGTAAGTTTGTAAAAAATTCATACCGATCATAATAGAATTGACATGTCAACAAAAGTGCTACCTGAAAAGAAGACTGACATATGCAAAGAAGTTGCTTAGATTACAAGAAAGTCCACAATAACAACAAAAGCGGAGGAATGTTGAGGTTTGTAACTATTTATAGACCAAAGAATCACCCATTTCAACCAACAAGTGAAAGCTAAAGTTGTGACCAATTAAAATAATCGGAAGCTGCTATAAAGAGGTAGGTACACCAACTTCTTGCATGCAACATCGCCTAAGCCATGCCACAGGCAACGCCGTCACCTGCTTTTTCACTTAAGCAATGGCTTAAGTGACAACTTATTTTTTGTTGGCACTTTCTTGTCACTCAAGCAATAAGAAGGCAATGGAATGGGGGTAAGTGCTTCTAAACTTAATCAATTAGGTGTAAGGCTTTTAACTATATATAGAAGAGGTTTTAAAAGGCTTTGGCATCAGCCTAAGCTTAGGAAGTCCAAGAGAGAGTGTGTGCAAAAGTGCCAAAAGAGAGAACTCCTTGTGAGGGTTGTTTTGGAGAATTAAAGTTCATTCCAAGTCTTGTAATTATCTTTTTTTTTCTTTTGTATTATACACACTCAAATAAAAAATGCCATATTTTTTTTATTAAATTTCTTTCTTTTTTGGAGTCCAATTTTCCCAACACCATCTAGCCCACGAGTTAAGATTCTTTAGTGGGTTTAGTTAGTCTAAACACAAAAGTCTGTGCTAGGAAACTCCATGAATTCTTGGTAGCATCTACAAGTGTTAGGCCACATGTAGCACTTGTTAACATGGCTGTCCATATATAGTTTAACTATCTTAATATCCTTGTCCAACCATCTCAATAAATGTCATGATCATATGATAATAAATGTGATAAATTAGTGGTTACTATCATAGGTGGTGTGACGTAGTTGCCCAGCATTAAGGTCGATCAAGGAAAGACTAATTCATAAGCACGACCATAGTGCTATGGATCGCAATTGCTACAGAAGCAAAAATTGAGGTCATGGTCACGAGTCGATAATGACACATTTTTTGCGGTAGAATTTATAACAGAAAAATCTATTTAGGGTTAGGTTATATCTTTATAGCCACCGCCTTAACCTAATGGTGTAGAATTATGACATACAAATTAAGAAATAATTATGTTCTTTTGATGGGCCAATTATTGGAGTGAAGATTACTAGAGGGCCTATTATTATGACTTGGAACCCAAGACAACTTGAGACTATGATTATATGAGAACAAAGATCACATAAGGAATAGGATGGGAACTAAGATAGTGTCAGGATTCCATGCCTATCCTCCGTTGAGTTTGAAAATAACAAGCTTTGCTGGATGAAATTTACCCTTCCTTTTTTTAAATTGAGAGTGTTCATCTCTTGTTCCCACGAAATCTAAACATGGGCAATTTAAGTGTTCATGATGTATTAATTTATTTGAGCATGCCAATTGTCACCATCTTTACTAAGGTTCTATATCAAGTCTTTTACAACATGTTGAGATCATATAAAAGTTCCTTATCTAGGTTCTTTGTTCATTTGAGCTAAGCCTCCTTTTCACTGAACTCTTGTTCCTTTTCATCGTGGACTTTATGCTTGCATCAATTTGCCTCAGAATAATGTTTACTAGACATTCTAATATGACATTTGGTTTCAAGGTATAAAACTTCTATCTATTCTTATTATATGGGGTCTTCATCTTTATCTTCATCATTTGATTGTGTGTGTGTGTGTCTATATATATATATATATATATATATTGCGTATGTGTTGGGTTTTAAGGTATTACTTGGATCATACATTATTTCTACTTGTTATGAAAAATCTTTGATGAATTTTGTCTTTTTATTTGTGGGCTTGTCAAGTTGCTATCAATTTATTGAGATCTTACATGATTGTTAGGTTCTTAGGTTGTTAAAAAAATTTGAAGATTTTTAAGATTTTTTCATACATGCAATTGGGGCAAAGGGTCTGCCTAAAAAAAGGAGTATGGTTATAGACATATATAATAAATAAAATGACACATAAATTACAAAAAATAAACATAATAAATGCAATAACATATAAAAAATGTAACATGTTCATATCAATAAATACACATAATAAATACAGTGACATCTCAAAAAATGCTAAGAAGAAATCCCACCAAAGCAACCCCCAATACTGCATGAGAGTGGTCTAACAATGCGTCGATGATGATGTCTCCAGCTTGCCTCGAGTGCAATACTATCGTCAGAGTCATATTACACATCCATAGATAGAAAAGATGAGAATCCTTTGAATAGAATGGGTAATGCATTGAAGTCTTACTAGCCCAGTGAGGCTGCATATCCAATGTAAAATGACTTAAATTCAAATCTCAACTGAAAATCTCTATGGGCATTGCTACTAACTAGGAGGACATGATCTGTCCAACTAGGTGTAAACAATGTCTAAGTATGTGCACCTTCATATGGTATGAAGTAAAAGAACTAGTCACATCCATGGGATGAGATATAGAAGGACTAAGTGCCTCCACCCGTTAAGAAATAGAAGGTTTATGCATGTCAACATGAGAAGAAGTCAAAGAGCAGCATATGCCCTTGTCTCCTCTATGTGATGCAGGTGATAGGGACCAAGGATGATTTCATATGGTTTGAAGTTTCTAGCCATATGTACACATACACAACCTGCATATCCTAAAGCACACTATCTCTTCATTGTAGTGTAGGATCAAGTGGTCACTTAGATCCATCTAAAATGAAAAAATATTGTCCAAACATCATTATTTGTATGAATAAATAAATAGATATGACATCATGATGTTTGTGAATTAAAGTTCTAAACATAATCTTACTGCCAATATGCAAAAATACTGCTTAACATAGCTAGTAACCTATATCTATGAATATGCTGTTGGAACTGATTTTTCAATTTGTAACTCGCTTATATCACTCACTATACCCATCTACCATCCGAGCCACACAGTCATGGCAAACCTTTCTATAGTGAATAGGTCTTATCTCACCCACTGTGCAATGTAACCGTAATTGGCGTGTGGACCAATCTATGTGCACACTTCCATGGCAAGAAACTAAGTGCAATGCATCCTCTTGGCGTAGGCGGTTATGTGAGATGAATTGCACAATGCCAAACTATTGTAGCATTCTCTTCGCATGATGCATCTCAACAATGTCTTACAATATCAACAATCCTAAGTAGGTCTACCTATGCTAACTAGTGAGGCTAGGAAATTGAGTGTATCACGCATTAGGGTAGGACGACTAGATGAATTGTCATATAAAAGGTAGTAGTCACTTGACCGCATGCCTCACTATTCAGAATATCTCATATGGTGTGTAGGGTGTGGCTACCTATCTGAGTGTAATCTTTGTCCCTACTAGCCCACCTAAAAAAACCAAAGAAAACATTGCCTAGTCAAGTTGGATGTGATAGTTTGGTTGAATATGTTGGCTTTAAGTAAGATTAAAGTTGGTGAGTGCCTTATTCAAACTTGAGAAGAGATTGAGGTCATGATGAATAATAGATTTGTATCAAGCTATTACCACTATACTCTATATTAGAAATTACAAAATATAACACAAGGTTATAGGAGTGTTGAGGACTACTACAAAGATATGGATATAGCAATGATGAGGTGTGGTGTAGGATAGGAATGCTACTATGGCAAGGTTTTTGAGTAGAATGAACCAAGTATAGTGAATGTTGTTTAACTACAACATTATTTATAATTGAATGACAAGGTTCAGAAAGTAGTCAAACAAAAGAAATGAATACAAGGATAAGGACATATTTACATTCTACTAACCCAACACTTCTAGTAAAACAAAGTTTTCTAAGAAAGAGTTTAAAGGGAGCCATTAGGTACACCAAAAAGCAAAACCTTATGGTAAACCAATCAAGGGTAACTTTAGTAACTACTTCCTCTAATATCTACAATAAAGACATTATAAGTTTTAAATGTAAGAGTTGTGGTATTACTACTAACTAGTGTTTTATGAAACAAGTTATGATCACAATCGAGAGTGAGAACATTGCTATCGATAAAAAGGATGATGATGACGATAAGTGCCTCTTTTAAAGGACGTGCCATCAAATGGAAAGTTTTTGATGTTATTGGTACAGTGAATTCAGTGATTTTAAGGGCCTTTAGCACTCAAGTTAAGAAAGAGATAAATTATAAGTAGAGAAAATATATTTCATGCGAGGTGTCGCATTGAGAGTATAGTGCGTAATTTAATCTAAGATGTGGGTGGCGATACTAATATGGTTAGTGCTTCATTAGTTAATAAACTGCCATTGCCCAATATGGATCACCCTATGCCTTATAAGTTAAAAAAGTTAAATAACAATGGAGAGGCAAAGTTGTTGCACTTCTACTTGACACCTATCATAATGATAAACACCTCGTCTCACTATTACATTTCGAATTCTCAAAACCTTTATTTTTCTTTCCTAGAAGGGACAAAGATCTCATCATTGGGATCATACTTGTAGTATTTAGAATTGAGAATTATGATAATGTGCTATGTGATGTTGTTCCTATGCATGCAAGCTACAGTTTATTTAAGAGACCTTGAAAAGTTGATTAGAGGGTCACATGTGATGGAGTCACAAACACTACACATTAATGTCCAAAATCAGGTAGATCACATCTATCTTACTCATTTTTAGATAGGTTCATGAGAATCGAATGTACCTTTAGAGGCTATATGAGATAGAATTGAAGCGAAGAAGGAGGAAAAAAAGTACAAGAGAAACTAAAGGGACAAATAAGAGCGGAAAATCAATTGTGTGTGTTTTTGAGAGAGAGAGAGAGATGAATAAGATATGAAATAAAATATGATAAGCAAGGATGTTATATGCAAGGATAGTGATTGGGAGTGAGTATTCACTATTACTATTAGTGTATAATGAATCTTATGTTATCAGTGATGAAGTTATATCCCCTTTTGCCTTTTTATATAGTACCACTTTCATTAGATTTCAACAATATCTTTTCTAAGAAGATATCCAATGAGTTGCCGCTAGTCAAGGGATTAAAACATTTGACTAGAGTCAAACCAATACCACCCCTCCTAAACAAACTGGCATAGGAGTAATCCAAAGAAAAGTAGGGAGATTTAGTGCCATGGATGATTGTTAACAAAGGTTGCATGGCAAAAAACAAAATCCCATGTGCGTGCTACTGTACCAATTACCTAAACTGGATGGAAGACGATGCATGTCTTTGCTCTTGTACGAAAAAGAGTAAGAGAAGTAATTAGGAAGAATCCCAGGAAGTGCAAAATGGAAACACAATTTATTGATTTTAATAGAATAAAAAAATGCAAATTGGAGGTGATTGTGGTGGAACCAAAAAATTGCAAATGATGCCGACAGCGAATGGCATTAGCTTTTGAATGGAATGCAACACTTCTAAGATGCAGCTGTTAAAAATGGTGTAATTCTGGGAAGAAGCAACCTCCACGCACCTGTCAATGTCATCTCTATACATAACTTTATGCATAACTTAATCCTAACAATATGGTTGGTACGTATAAATATAATATAATATAAATAGAATGTATCTAGGAATGAAATAAATATAATAATCGAATGAAAACTGTATTATTATCACATAGTTAATACGTACAAGAAATGAAAGAGTACTAAATTTTTTTTTAGAATTTCATTCCCATAACTCCTGCCAAGTGTGGGCCATAACAGATTTGCCATTGGGCGGAGCCCTCCTTTGAGTGGGTACGTAACATGTTTACGACACAGGAGGAAGAGCAATTTACTTGCTTCTGTGAGCGATATGGAACTGTCGACTCAATTCCATTTCCAAACAATAAAATTTATAGCTTTCATTCAAATAAATATAAAAGTACACAAGTTTTTGACAAATGTCACAATCTTAATCAATTTTTCTATTTTTCAACACAAAATTTTAACACTTATCACCATGTATTTCACCAAAAAGAGAATCGAGCTGTCCCTTTAACCGTATTAAAAATATACTTTCACATGACTTTAAAACACAAAGACTACGATCATTTTAAATCATTAAAGTAAATAAATTATTATATATAAACTAATTGTACTTTCATTTTTAAAAATCAGATGCCATGATTAAATAAAAACACAGTATAAAGTAACTAAAATCCTAGATTGACAGTCCAATTCAAGAAATAAGACAAAATGTTCCTTCAAAACAATCTTTTCGACCATTTATCTATCAAAGTAAACTAGATATAATTATATAATGGCCTCTTCATGGTCTAAATTCAGACTCTACAGAATCCACGATTTATGGTTTATAGCTACGCATCGGAAAGGCTGATACAAGTAACCTATCAACCAAATGTGAGTTCTTTTCCTCCTAATTAAAATAAATCTAAATGCAAACACAACACCAATCCTGAAAGAGTGATTCATGAACTCGTAGCTGATAATGGGAGACATGCTGAAATTTTTACATAGCAACATCTGGGTCCAACCTTCTCTGAATAGCAGCTGCCGCCTATAAAAATGGAGAGAAGTTGTCTGTCAGCAGTAAGCCAGCAGAGATGTGTAATGCTACTCAACTATTTCAAGGCAGTCGTCCTCACCTCAAAGTTACCAAGCTTGTATTGATAAGCCATCTCTTCCCTGAGTTGAGCTTGCTCTTTCATTGCTTGAGCCTAAAAAAACCAACAACAAAGCATAACAAATAAATTAACAGAGACTACCAAAAATTCCTATGAAAAGTTAAAAACAAGATCTATTTGCAAGATTATACCATTCCACTTTGCATGGATTGCTTCAATGCTTCCACTTGTTGTTCCTTAAGTCTTTCACGCTCTAGCTGTAATTCTTGCCTGCAAAAGGGACAGAGAAATATAACGAGAGAAATTACATCAAAAGCAAACTATGCTGAACATAGGGATGTTGCAAATTGGCAGGGAACTCATGTTATTTTGCCTATACAAGGTTGCTGCTTTCCGGGCAGAAAGCTTGTATATAATCAATTATTTATTGAGCTTTTGATTTATTTTGAATAGAGGGATCTTCTTGCTCTTGCTCTGGACTCTTAGGTAAATTCCTGCGACAAGGAGAGTAGTTCTCCTTCCGAGTGTTACCTTTCTGCACTCTCTCTTATACATACATTTACACTGTAAAGAGCCTAGTTTTCCTTTCAAGTAGTACCTTTCTGTGCCTCCTCTTACACATACTTCAACGCTATTCAGGTTTGGCAAAGTTGAAAATTCATCGATAACTACACTACATTTGACATAAATCCTTCTTTGATAGCTTCATGTAGTCCTTTCAGAAATATAAATAGAGAGATCTCTAAATGAACATAAACAGGGTCTGAATTTATACGTTTTGTGAATTGTCATGTGAACCAATGGAAGTAAAATTCTGATAGTGAAACTATTATTATGTTGGCTACATTTAGGAACCTATAAGTAAAAGCAAGCACAGTAGTTTCTAAACATATGAATCAAACATAACTGAAAAAATTTAAAGTTCTTTGGAAACGAACAATTTACCTTCTCTGTTCTTCATCATTAAATACAGTACGTTCAGACTCCACAACTTTAGCAAATCCATCTTTCATTTCCTTTTCCAATTTTCGTTGGTAATAAGCATCAAGGTTGTAATATCTGACACCATAAAGAGGAACAAAGAAGTCAAGTTCCATGTAATGAAGTTAAGAACAACCTGTCTCTCAACGCTGATATAAGGAGTCCTCTAGAAACCCCAAACAATTCGATGAGAATGTAAATCATTGTGTGCCTCAGGTAAGCTACACATAGCACAAACAAGGCAGATATCGACAAATCATGCAATAAATAACGGGAACCAGTACGATGCACGTTATTGAACTATTTCACAGCCAAAAGTGAAAAGACAGGAAGAGGAATAAGAAAAATCCAGGAAGAAAATAACACACAGGATGTAAACTATGAACTTGAATAATCTGCATGAATAAATTACAGGGAAGAGGACTAACTTTTTAGATGGGAAGGTAGCCGTGTTATGATCTTCCATGAAGCTGCATTTGATACATCCAACAGAAATCTTAATATGAATTACAAAAATCAACTGTTGAATCACATGTAAAGGTATCACATTTCCCCATAAAATCATATGAAAAATAATATAAAGTTAATTACTCTTTGAACAGCTGCTTCTCTTCCCAATTAGACAGACTTTCCAGGTTCACCTGCTCAAAGAGATATTTTGTAGTTTCATGAGTCAAAGCTACACACTCCATGTAAAAATGATGTACAAATCCACTATAACACGACACACACTACAGAGGGAGAAAAAAAAGAAAAGAACAGGAAATGAAAGAAAGAAACAGAATGAGTAAAGCAACATTTTCAAATGCATGTCAAATAGTAGACCATAAAAGAGACAATAAAATGAATTTTAAGCCAACAACTGTGAGCTTTAGAAGTAATGTAAGTATGCTGCCAAAAATGTCAGGCACACACATACAAGGCAATCTGATAAAGAAAGATGAAGATGGTCAACTAGATTCATCAAAATTGAATGAATACCTTCTTCACTTCCGCTAGCCACGCAGTAAACTCAGGTCGTTTAGTCCTGCATAAAACCAAGGTAATCAAACCAAAGTGTTGACAAGGAGGCAGAAATTGTTATACAGCAAACTATGAAAAAAATGATGACTAGAAAAAAATCCAATCATTTTCAAATCACACCAGGATGCAAAAAGCCCAATGAAATTATTTGCAGATCACAGGAGGATAGAAAATAGTCCACAGCATTTTGAAAGCAGAGGTGGAAGATAAAATATAGATAAATAAATTCCATTTATATTAGTAATATGGTAATGGCCAAAATTTAGCTGGATAAAACATTTACTTCAACTTCAAATGTTTCAACCGTCTCTATAATGCGCTGCCGCACTGCACTAAAAATGTTAAATTGATATAACTAGTGGTACTGAGATAAAATGTTTCTCATATGCTGGGATGCCTAAAGTAGCCTGGATTTGTGGTCAAGGGCTCACTCCACTCTAACTTTATCAAAACCTAGCTATGTTTGTTTTCCAATTTTAGAGCCCAAAAACACAAACTCAATCATTACTTTTTTTAAATTTTATCTCTTTTTCTCTCTTACTTTTATACAATTCTCCAGACAAATATTTAAAAACACACACAGTCAAATTTAAAAGGATAAAAAAGCATACCCCTATCTTTTCATATATAACAATGATGTAAGATAACATCCATATTGTAAACTATAAAAACCAAAGAAAAAAACCTCACAGCTAGAAGATGGGCTCATACAACCAGTACAAATAAATTCATCTGTCAGCATAATATGATAAACAAATGTCCCCTGGCTACAATCAAGAACTCTATGATAAAGCGAAAAGTAGAAGCAAAAAGACCCTGTAAGTATATAATTTAAAGCCGATGAGGTCAGGATAAGAATTGTGACTATCAAGGGTTGACAAACATAAACCAATAAGCCAATATATAGAAAACTTGAAGACCACAATCTTTAACATCCACACTGTATGCCCTTCAGATCACTGGAGCTAATTATTAAATGTGAATCCTACAATGCATGAAAAGCCACCCTTTCTTGGCTTACAATATTCTGCTTCAACCTAAGATAACCACAAATTTTATAAAAATAATGTAAACAAGCTATGGGAAAGTATGGCAGGCTGGGAACAACCAAGCTACTTTTCAATGGGAGTAAACATCTTTGTTTCGCATGAATGTGAGAATTGAGCCTCGTAGAGGCAATACAACGCACGCATGAGCAAATGTTGGCAAACGTCCCCAACTTATACCGATTCCTGAATGCTCCTCAAAGGTTTGAATCACACCAGTAGCAGAGTTATTGTTCAGGGTAAAGCAAAAAATCCATATTGGAAAAGCTAATTAGCATTTCAAGTTAACATCTGATCATCAACACACCGTTTAATAGTTCTAATTTGCATAACTCGCTAAGTTATTGCAGCAAAGACAAGAACCAAAAGTCTAAGATACAATTTCATCCAAACCGCGAAAGGAAAAGTAAAGCAGACGTTTCTGCACATCTTACAAAACTCAGATTTTGCCAAGCATTTGAGAGAAAAACGGCTTACAAGATCCAAACATTCATATTCAATTAATTTACAAAGGTGAAAGGCTCAGCACACGTACCACATATCAGTCTCCCTGATAATCCCATACTTCCCCCACGAACTAGTGACCGCGCCCGTCTTCCCCTTATCTTTCTCTTTCTTCTTATCCTTCTTCTTTCTCCTTTTCTTCTCTTCTTTCCTTTTCCTCTTTTTATCCTTTTCTTTCTCCCTCCTCCGCCTTTCCTTCTTCTCTTCCCTCCTCTTCCGCTCTTTCCTCCGCCGCCTCATCTCCTCTTCCTCCGAATCCGAATCGTATGAGTCATCATCGTACCCAGACGATGATGAATAAGAGACGCTCTCTCTCGACTGTCTTCTCTTGGATTTCAAGGCTCGACTTTTACTCTTCTGGGTTTTGATTCGTTTTCTGCTACTCCTGGAGTCTTCGTCCGAGTCGGAGCCTGAACCCGGGTCGGGCTCCAATTCAGATTTGGATTTTCGGGGATCCCGTTTAGATTGAGCGACTCCATTCCCGTCCTCAGCGTCCTTGGCCATCGTCTAAGTCGAGCGTGAAGGGGCCGATCCTTGCTGCCCTCTTATACGGAGCCAGGGACATAGAGTCGCGTTTATTCACAGAATTGTCAATTTATAAGATATATGTCGTTGTCAACGAATTTTCGAGGACGATGGCCATGAGCCATTAGGTCCACCAACAAGGGTCCGTCAGGCGTCCGGCCCAAGTCCTACACCAAATTAATTCATGCCAACCCAGCTTCTTAGTTCTACAAATTTTTATCCTTGAAACCAAAATAAGTAAATTACACACTGTGAATTGATATGGGCTTGGTAAAACATTTTAATTCAATAAATTTAACTAAATCTAATCTTGCGATCCTCGTGTATGCGCTAAATTTGGAGTTAGTCCATAGTTTCGTTAGATCCATAAACCATTTGTGACAAGTGCGACAAGGATTGCCTTAGGAAGCGGGATATGCAAGACGCAAGACCCAAGGTCATGTTTGGAACCCCACTTTCAATTATAAAATATCATCACAATTTTTATACTACCAAATATACAATTCAACAACATTTCATCTAAAATCAAATTCAAAATTTCCTTGTCTTATATATATATATAACTAACTAATTATTTTTCAATTATTACACTTATTTATAATCAAATCAATACCTATACATATTACATATATATTCACATTTATTTTTATTTAAAGACAAATAATGTAATTATTATTTCTATAAACTATCATATTATCCAATCATTATTATATTTTTTTATATATTCAAATAAATTATATTATTTATTTCATCAAAACATTTTTTCCAAGAATAGCCAAAGTTTTCCTCCCAAACAAGTTGTACAGACAAAACTCTAGTGTCGTGGCCGTTGATGAAAATTTGCCCAAATTAAAAGCACCCTAAGCAACTGATTATATGCATTAAATTAATCAACGCAACACAAATTATCGTGGTACAATCCCACTAAACCAAAACTAAAAACTACTTGGAAAAAATAAACATAACATATGTATATATATATAGCTGTTTATTGAATCATTTGATTATCCATGGAACCGTTGAAAAAAGGGCGCCTGTTCATTAAAAATTAATTAAAGCTTAAGTAATCTTCGTCTCCCGCCAGTGATTAATCGCCAATTAATTATTAAGAGAAGTGATTCCAGGAAGCAAAAGTCTGTCCGAACTTCCAAGAAGAAGGGACGACATTGGAGAATTGGAGCGTCTTGCCGTCGACCAAAGTGATGTCTGGCTGCGGACGTCGAATTGGGTCTGCCAATTGGCTCCCCATTTCCTGCGCATGGGCGTCCAGGTTCTCGTTCCACACACTCTGGACGTCACCGCTTCCGCCCACGTCGGAGATCATTACCACATTGAAGTTGGGCTGCCCCTTCAACGAGAACCGGACCCCTCAGCTTCGTTTGCATGCCCCCCTCTAATCCTTGCCCCAATTTTAATCATGCAAATTAATTTTCCAAGATGTATAATTTAATAATTTGTGCCGCTGAGAAAATGCGTGTGCCACCTTTCTGTAAAGTACTGGAACTATGCCCTCATTGCCCTTTTGAGCAACGCGACAGAATGCTGGCATGGACATGTCAAAGCGGTGGTTCGGCGGATCGCACCAGCCACCGTGATCGTCAGAAGGGCAGAAGTTGGTGGCGGTTACGGGGACAGAGGCGTGGTGGAGGTGCCACTTTGGGTCCAGCCAGTTCTTGCATATAATCTTATAGCAAGCGCCGCATTCCTAGCCGCTTCTGAATGGCGCTCCGCTCACCGTCGCCGTGTTTACCTTGAAACCAGCTTCGTAGGTGTTCTCGTACCCGCAAGCTCCACGTTACAAATTAATCAAAGATTTGAGGCTGTCAATATTAGTGTTGTTAAAGAACTCGAATAACTGAAAATACCATGTGTAGTAGTATTTCCTTATTTCCTATTTCATGAAGGAACCCATACGATGAACTGAAATATCTGTAGTCCACTGTCCACATATCACCTTATCCAGAGTAGGATATATATAGATATATACATATATGTAATGCCATCATTTAATATATTCAACTTTTGGAAATAGAATTATTTACGTTTATTTTATTTTACTGGGGGGGGGGGGGGGGGGGGGATAGTGGAGGCTTAATGAAAAAATAAAAAATAAAAGGGAAGGGGGAGAGGGAGAGAGAAAGAGCCAGAAGTACTGATTTGAAAGGTTATTGACATTGTAAATTAAGGTGATGCTATAATACCCTTCGATCCAGTAAGAATAGATGGATCGATTATTCTTGTCAATTAACTAGCAAAAATACAGCGCATGTATCTATTTAAAAACTTTGAGACAATATTCAAGAGCATTTATTATAATAATAATAGTCATGATGATGATAGAGACAATACTTCATATATAACATGGCATTATACAACCTCGCATGCATATATAGCCCAAAACTATTCTTAACACGGGTGATGGGATTTTGATTTGCCCCATAAAAAGTGGCACGGGCATTAATCCAACCACAACCAGTGCCAGTCGGGCCACGAACCCCCTCCAAAATCACACAAATTACTAACAGATATCTGCATATGGAAAGACACATATCGACACAGTTGCTCTTTCTTAATTCTCGCCACCAAAACTCTTACTAAATTTCGAGACTTCCAACTCGATTGAGGCATCCCATTTATAGTATACCTCGGCACGTACGCATGTTTTCTCGACCGGATGCGGTCCGAGTTTGTCTGTCGGTGATTAACATTGACGTTGCCTCAACATGCATACTGTTCCATTTTGGTTCCTTGAAATTTGAAACGCGTTTTTTCACGCCACGGCGAGAGTACGGATGGGTACGAATTGTATCACTTATATAACCACGTGATCAATCACTTCTGGAGTTCTGGGACAACAAGAACATCTGGGGGGTCAGTCTTTGTCTGTTTAATTTTAAATTTATTTTTTCGGCGATTCTTTGACTGCATTATTAACTTATATTAAACTACATGTGTATGGATCCTGTTCTCAAAAGATTAATGTAAATAAAAAATAAAGCACAAGTAAATGATTTTCTTTTCCTATGTGGATATAGAGAAAAGGATTCTGATTAATGTGCACGAGATGTTCTATTTTGGAGGGAGGAAAATCCTACGCATTGCTACGGACATGGTATGAATCTAGTTTTAAGGAAGTGTGTGTACATGCGTGTGAAGAATAATGTTGGGTTGAGGAACTTCTGGGGCAAGTCGTTTGCGGGCGGTGACTCGATATACATGCGTTAATGGATACAGTTAGTCAAACCTTGCCGCAAGCATTCATTCTTCGTTTTTCAACGTCCATCACTAATTCATGCATTATTTTACAAGAATAGTCAAATACAACTGTCGTTAATTAGACTGTCGTTAATTAAATTTCAAATTAAATTTTATTCTTCGTTAATCACATCCAAATTAAATTTCAAACTCACCGTATGCAAACAAGTACAACTGTCGTTAATTAGACTAATTTATATATGTTGTTATATAGTTATTATACTGATCTTGTATAAATAAAAACTACGGCATTTTTCACCGTAAGAAAAGTACATTATTTTAGTAGTCGTAAAGGGGCCGTGCTTTGTTTGTCATCTGGGCTCATGGCAAAACATGAAGGTTCATGGCAAAACATGATGCCAACGCACCAGCTACTCATTTGGGCTCGAGGAACAATTAGTTAAGAGTTAGGAAAGAAGTCCACATTCTCCCTAGGTTGCAATCCTTTGAGTTATGAATCTGGCGTTTGAAAATGTTCAAGCTCGAGCCCACTTCAATTGTAGAAACTTTTGCCAAATAAGTAACTTCACGCTGAAACTTCTAAACTATTCCTGAATTTCTAAACATACATTATATGGAGAAGAAGGCACAAAAAAGAATGAGAACACAACAGTGTTTGTCCAACTAAGGGAGCAGATAGCACGAAGGATTTACACCATGAGTGGAGACAAAGCATCCACAAGGGGCTTTTGTAAGGCTAAAGTAGATTGCTAAAACTCTACAACACCTCGATAAAGAAAATTTAGTAGGATTAACACTCAACAGTTCAGGGATATATTGCCTGATTTGATAAATATCATACTGCTACTATAATACCAAAGAATACAATGTACAGCAGATACCCATCCCAACAGAATCAGTGATCCGTGGAAGGGCTCTCTGCAAAACTACAAACATCAATTGCGTAGCAGATTGCTTTTAAGCAGTCTCCAAATCTATACTCAGCAACATTAAATGGGATGAAAACTAAAACAGGATAAGGCAAAAAATAATGCAGCAGAATAGAAAGATACACACTCTGTTTAGCGACTCATCCAACTGTATTTCTTGCCTTCTCGACCTAGGGCTACCATTACCCAGAATGGGGTAAGGATTTGAGTAAGGATGAGCGAACAAACTTGTGCTTGATCTCCCAAACATTCTAGAGAATACCATTTCACCAACCATATTAACAGTCGGACTGTAGAAACTGGTTGTTGAGGCACCCCCAAATGTAGGATGCACCATTGAAGTGTAATTGCCGAACAAATGGGGAAAGTATTGCTCTGGATGAAATGCCTGATGATGTGGCTGAAATGGGTTAAGATGATTTCGCTGATTCAAATGAGAAGTCCTTGATGTTGCAGCAGCAGCTAACATGGCATGCAACCCTGGTGCTGGTGGCCTGTTGGGTACAGCCAAATCCAATGGAGGTTTCTTGGTTTCTGACTCAGATGTACCTCGACCATAGAGGGGAACAAGTAATGAAGTAGAGACGTATGACTTACAAACAGGGCATTTTGATTGCTCATCTGACTCAAATGAGGAGCTCTGAATCTGGAGCCATTTGTAAATGCATGGCCAACAATACAAATGTCCACAAGGGGTGACCACGGGGTCATGAGATGTGTCTAAACAAATATTGCAATCAAAGCACCCATTTAAATTTTCTGGCACTGTTGCTGACGGTGATAATGAATTCCACTTTTGTTTATTTGAGGCATTCCCATTGGAGCCAAGATTCGTGCTAAGGCCCCCAAAGTTTTGCTGAAAAGCCATGATAACTGCAGGAACAGAGACCAAGATGCATCAAGATGTAGAAGAAGAGAATAAATTGCATGCACCATCAGATTAGTGTGCTTAAACAGGCAGTATTCAAACTCATAATGTTGACACGTTGATGTAAGGTATATCATGCCTGAATATAACATTATGGTGTAAAGCACATCATGTCTGAATCTAAATTCAAAAAGCTAGGGGGTACTACGTGAATAGTGAGTCTGAACTAATGATGATTCTGTTTTTTATAAGAATTCAAGCTTGATAAGTTATAATAATACTTAATGTAAGAATTCAATAACCAATAGCACAAAAGCATCAGCCACAATTTCACTATGGGATATGATGAAATTTAATTTATTTATACTAGCATCATCAGTTACAGGAATCAGAATTGTAATTAGATTGTACAAAGAATTTTGATGCTTTTGTCACTGAATACATATCATGTAGCATAACAAGTTGAGAATTTCGTAAGATCCGATGTGAGTACACTACTTCATATATGTTAGTCCAAATTCCAAAATGCACACAAAGAAAGCATAAAACTCCAGCTGCTACAGAAAATATGATAAAAGGAAATCAGATAAAGAAAGACATAGCTGAAAAAACATTAAATTTTCATATGAAACTAAAAATATTAACATCTCTCCAATGACATTTCTTTCGATTGATTCCACTAAACCACAAAATTCTTAAACTACATATGCTAGCAATCTTACAAGTTTTATACAAGTCTTCAGTGTATTTTAAAAGTGTAGTTCATCTATATCAGAACATATAAAGTCACACGTTCCAAATACCACGAAATTCCCACTGAACTATCATATATAGCTGAGAGAAAAATGCTCATTAAAGATGCCACACTCGATGATGTCAGTAACAATGATTTACATAGAAAGTTCCAATTGTGTTGCTTAAAGCCAAGAGTGCCTCACGACAATTGGCATGGAAAAGTCACGTCGGACAGCTGGTTTGAAAGGAGGGGACAGAAATGCCGAAACTATTGTCCCTTGGAGTTAGCCTTCAATATCCTAAAGAAAACGACTAAAAGGAAGGAAAAAAACACAGGCTTCATATATGTAATCTATCAAACAGAGCACCCCATCTCCACCTCATTCGTATATAAATCAGTAAAAATAGAACTTGAATGCAATCCGTTTCCCGTCTAAAATCAGAAACTCAATTCAGAGGTGAATTACACAATCAAAGAAAAAACCTTTTTTTTTTTCTTTGAGGGGGGTATTGAAACGAAAAAAAAGCAAGAAAATTTATACCCCATCACCCCCACCCCCAAAACAAATAAACGAAAAAGGAAAAGGTAAGGCCAGAGGGAAAAGAGAAGCCAGGAAACGAATCCAAGTCCCCTTTTCTACCATCAATTTAAACACTGCGGGTTCCAAACCAAAACAACTCCTGCAGAAAGCAAAACCCCAAAGAATGAAATGCGGATGATCTAGACCCGGGTAACGTAGCCCGAAAACAGATCAATCACAAACGAATAGCAAAAACCAAATTGAAAAAAAAAAAAAAACTCGAACGCGAAAATGCAAATTAACGAAAAAAGCATCACTACAAGAAAAAGGAAAAAGAAGAGAAAAACAGAACGAGAAACATACCGAGATAGTGATGTCAATTCAAGAAACTATCGAGAGAGGGAGGAAAGGCAACTTCGGTGAGGAAGAGAGGAATCGCAAGGCAGGAACGAGGAGACTCAGAACTATGACAAATGGGCAGTGGGGTGGGATTTTGGAGACGTGTATATATCATGTATGTATAAATGGATAAGAGAACGGCATTGCAGCGGCGGGCGAGGGTTTTGGCTGCACCCCACGCGCCCCTGGGTTGCCAATCCATATCTATCTTTATTTATTGACATCTATCTCAATAATTTCTCATTTCTTACTTCCTATCTTGCAAGCATGAAATGAAAAATTGGGGTGACACCAAAAATTATATGAGTGGATGCAAATCTCAATACCGAAATGCAAGTTAATAATTCGTTTTTTCGAATATACCTTTGAGGAATATTTTATGTAATTGCCGAGCTCTTATATTGTACATAATCAAAATTATGTCAATTCAATGAATAGCTTGAAATAAAATAGAAACTATTATTTTTAAATCATAAAAAAAAGTAAAAATAAAATTTACTACCGAACATAGTTGTGTGATGAATACATGAATTTGATGTTTGGAGGAAGATTATAAATTAATTCTGACTCGTGCAAATGGAAGGAACGGAATTAGCGGAATAGATAATGATTATGAAGGTGGCAACGGCGCCACGCAGCCAGCAAAGCAACTCTAATTTTGTAATTTCAGGCGCAATCTCGATACCGTTTACGTTCTAATAAGAATTCCACATTAATTACTATGACTTGGAATGCGATATTGTAAAGTCCAATATAACCTTCCTTGCATCACTCTTATTTATTTTAGACATATAATATAATGATAGCGTCTTAGATTCTCTAAACAAGTGATTTACACGTTATCCTATAATGGAAGGGCGTTTTGGTAATTAACTATATTTGGTCAAGTAGTGCGTTTGAAAAGAATATTTAATGAGATGAATATTATTATATATTTAAATTTATTTACTTATAAATATATAAAAATATAATAAAAATTATATGATGCGATAGGATATAAAAATAATAATTAATTTACAAGTATAGATATATAAAAAAGTGAGTATATATATGTATATATATATGTATTGATTTGATTATTAATATATATAATGATTAAAAAATAATTAATTAATTATATATTTTAGAGAGAAAAAATTTAAATTTAAATAAAAAATTTGTTATATAAGATGTTTAATTATATGAAATTTGACAAAATAATAGAGTGATCACACCGGTGAAAAACATATATAATCAATTAATACCATTTGGTATCAAAGTCTAAATCCATTCAATATTCAGTTAAATACATTTGCGTAGAAGCCCCCTGTTTCCGACCAAATTCCAGAGTCAACCCCGCTTTGTCGATGGTTTCCTTTCCCCTATTAAATTACTAGCGGGACCCGAACGGTACGCTTCCTAAATGGTCAACGCTATGTTTGTTATCTATCTTTTACCTTTCTTCGTTTTATCAATTTTATTCAATCAAATATTTTACATCACAAAATTTTTTCTAAAATTTAAATTTAAATTTTTTTTATATATAACTAATTAATTATTTTTCAACCATGACAAATATTCAGAATCAAATCAATTTTTTTATATATACATATTTACTCTCACATTTATATATATTTATACTCTAAAAATTAATCATTATCACTATATATTATCACATTATTAAATTATTATTATATTTTTTATACATATTTAAATATACAAATTCAAATAAATCATACGAGTTATTACATGAAAACATTCTTTCTAAATATATTACTACTCATTCCAACGCAACTCCCACCAAACATTATCTTCCAACAAAACCTCCACCCAAACATGGCCAAGAAATTAGAAAAACGAAATAATACGCACACAGCAAATATTATGACGAAATATGTGGTTCACCGAAAATCGAACTTTAATTGAATTTCAACAATAATAATAAAAAAAAACTTTATATAAATAAACAAAAATGTTACATTTGATTATATAGTATCGACCTAGTATTATTCCCGAATTGTTTTGTAATGTTGGAGGAAGCAAAAAAAATTATTATACAATAAAATACATAATTTTATTAAAATTAAACTGCACGCACTGTTAAATCTTGTATACATATATAATTTTTACATTAGATTAGTATATCATCTATATATAAAAATGAATAAATAATTAATGCATAAAAGTAAAATAAAGGTAATTATACTAATGTTAATTCAAATGTCAAAGTTAAAAAGTTGCCTTGTACACAGATCTTTCCCTTAACTATCTATGCCTTGCAACAAAAAACAAAATATAAAAATAAATAAATAAACAAATAATTGTGAGATAAAAGATAAATAGAAAGACGTGATGCAAAATCACAAAAGAAAGATATTTTTTCGCGCACTGTACAAAAGTCAATTATGAAATGGGGCATCTATGTAAAAATCTATTAAATATACATAGATTCAGGAAAAACATCAAATAAAATATATTGATATATTTAACATATATGAAAAATATTATATTCACAAATTATCATCAACCTATAAATATTTGCATTACACAATAAATATTAATTCATTAATATCACATCGAAAGCAACAAACAAAGCTCGAAGCTGGATAAATTTGAACCAGAAGAAGTAACGCACTTTATGCGGGTATAAATTAATTTATAAATTATAAAATTATTATATTTTAAATAAATAAAAATTATAAAATTTAAAAATATATAAATTATTTGAAATAAGAAAAAAGAAATGTAAAAATTGCTGAAAAGAGAGAAATTTTGAGACAAACAAATAAAAAAATAAGTTTAAAAAAGAGAAAAATAAGAAGATATAAAAATAAAAATAATAACAATAGTTGTGTAGTTTAATAATATGCAACCAAATAGTCTTACTTTTATAATAATATAGTATAGATATATAATGAAAGTATAAAGAATATTTAAAATATTAGAAAAAAAGATAAAAAGAATTCAAAAAGAAATAAAATTTGAGAGAAAAATAAATAAAATAATAAGCTAAAAGAAAAGAAAATAACAGATAATAGAAAAATAAAAATTAATTAAAAGAAGTAATGATATATTAGTAATTATATTTGAGTGACTCTAATATTTTTAATTAAGGACGACAACGTAACTTACTAATTAAAGGTGATATTGTAAATTTACATTATACAAGTAAATTAGACTCAAACTCTTAATAATAATATATATGTGTGTGTGTGTGTGTGTGTATTGTGAATTTATAATCTACAACTAAATTAAGCTCAAATTCTTAATAATATAGAATAGATAATGTAAATTTATATGGTGAACATACTATTGTGCCTAGGTTCCGTAGGGTTTTTCCCTTTTTTTCACATATTCAATTGGCTTTTCATTGTCTAAGGAAGTTTAAGATTCTTTTAGAGTCTTTTCTTTTATTTAAACCACCAATCCACTCTGTTTAATCATGAGATGACACTGATTTCTTAAATTAGATTTAGTATCAGATAATGAAAAAGATATAGAAGGTTTTTCTTTAAGAGCATCAGCCAACTTTTCATGCCTCTATTTGAATTGCATGATAAACAATGTTACCAAATTCTCTAAAGATAACTTCTTTTTAAAAAGGGGATTGATTGTATTCAAGTAGAAGATTGATAACGTTTCTTATATTTGCATATGAGAAATTTTTACGATTACATAACTCGAGAGGATATTGATTTGGATAATTATTGCAAGTAAAAGTATGATTATTTATGTAATGTGTTTGCTTAGCGTTACCCAAACTATACTTGCCATGCTTTTAATAGATTTCTTAAATGAGTCTTTGGCAGTCAACTTAGTTATTTGATTGCACAAGGCAGAAACTTAAGCATTTGAGGTTGTTAACTGATCAAACTTAAACATGCCCGCTATGACCCTTCTAGAGTAGTTCCTTTTATTTAACTAATGATAGTTGTCGACCAATATTTCTTCAAATAGGTAATAAGTTTCATCCATTGTCATCTTAAGTATGCTACTAACAAAAGCGGCAGTCGACTATTGTCCTAGTTTGACTAATAAGTCCATTATAGAACATTTGGATTTGAAACAAATCTTGATAATCATGTTGAAGGCATCTGTGGAGTAAATCTTTGAAATACACCCATACCTCATATAAAAACTCATAATCCAATTGCCGGAACTAAGCAATCTCATTATAGAGCTAAGAGGTTTAAAAAGGAGAAAAAAATTATTTAGGAATTTTTGGACAAGTTCTTCTTGGGAATTATGCTACTAGGCTACAAAGGACATAATCACTTCTCACTTTATCCTATAGTGAGAATGGGAAAAGCATCAAATGGATGGCATCGTCTTCAGTAACACCATTCGTCTTTATTGTGTAACAGATTTTGAGGAAAGAGGCTAGATGTGGATTAGTATCCTCGTGAGACAGTCCCCTTTATTGATTTTCTTGCACCATACTTATTAGTAATGGCTTCAGCTCAAAGTTATTGGCTTAGATAGATTGTCATTGAATGCTAGAGAAATTTTAGTATACAACGGGTTGGTAGAAATCCCAAAGTGCTCTAGGTGCATTTTGTATTTGAGGGGTTAGATTTCAATCAGATTTGGATTATTAACTTCTTCCATTTCAAAAGTTAGGTTTCTCTTTACACTAGTCTCTTTCTTTAACCCACAACAAATTCATCTATTTTTAGATCAAACTCGAGATCTTTTAACTCTATAGTTTGGTGCATAAATTGGAAGACTCTACAAAAGACTAAGTTCTAACCTTACCTCAACTACTCACTAACCTAACTAGACTTAATTTAGAATTTAACAAATTTCACAATAGTGGCACAGAATGATTAAACTCAATCCCTAGCCACAATGACTAAAAACTTGATCGCAGAAAAATTATATCTACAATAAAACACTAGTGCACGATGTCAAGTTATAGTAATATGGTAAATACAAGTAGTGTCCCATAGGGATTGGTAATCACACTATACCAACTACTGCTACTAAGTCCCAAATTTAAGTCAAGTAATCACAATAAAGCCAAAATTAATATATAATAAACAAAACAAAGTAAACTAGCAAATAAGCAATTATTCTCCAAACAAACATAAGATTAAATGAAGACAATTAGTATACGAAAATCACCTAAAAATTCAATCTCGCTCCTTCTCACTATTGTTATAGGTACATGAAATATAAATTTATGGAGATTACACGTGGATTAAATTATGATAATGATATTAAACTCGTGATTTAGGTGTAGGAAATAGACAAAAAGAGTGTATTAGTAAAGCGTGTAAATTTTTGAAACTTAGCTTGAACTATCTAGAAATTTGGAAACATGATTAGTTGGATTTATCATAGTTAGGATTCAGGAAATTGAGCCTAGAAACCCTAGGAATATTTGTGGGGATAAATTGTGATGATTGGAATTGCGTGTGCATGGAAAACCCATACAAATAGCACCTTACACATTGTAGGCATCGCATTGTGATCATAGCTATGGCTAGGAAGCACAGTAGCATAAGTGCAAGTGAACACTTCGCAAGTCTGGAGCAAGAGCATGAGCAAGTAGACAATTGTAGTGGTCTACCATGGTGGTGAGGTCATTTCTCGTCGATACAAAGCGAGACCCATCAATCGCTTGGCCTGACCGCAGTGTGAGACTTAATGTTCCATGGTCATTCCAACTGTTGTGGATGAGGTCGTCGTAGATGAGGATTTGCTTGTCACAGTCGCAAGAGTCAACTACAAAACTTGACTAAATGCTATGTTGTTAATTTTGTGGCTAAGAGACTACAATCGTGAGACCTGTTTCCACAAACGCAGAACCTACAAAGTGGCAGGATGTTATTTTTACATAATTAAAGTCTAATTTTTCCAATTTTGAGATTTAAAAAAGGTTTAAAAATGGTGTTTAAGATTTAATAGGATAAAGGGAGATATTAATCGAGTAAGCCTGAATAGAAAACCTACTCAATATGTAACGAAGAATTTGAAAGGACAGTAATATAGAGCATGTAGGATATATACAAAAGCATCCGATGGACTAAAATTTTGGTTGAATTGAGTATTAAATAGAAAATTATTTATCTAAATAGAGAATCAAGAAATTTAAGCCAGTGAGCATTAGGACTAGTAATGGGAATAAAGTAAATGATTATCTATAATATTTTGCTATTGTCTTCGAGAATGGTTTTATTTCTTAAGTGATTTCTTTACTATGTAAGTGGTTATTTGTAATATTTTTGCTTATGCCTTTAAAAATGATTTTGGTATATAATTTAACTTTTACTATGTAAGTGGTTCATCTGCAGCTCTTTACAACTATCTTTTAATAAATTATTCTGTTGGAAATTTTTTCTCTCGTTGAAATATTTTTTGAAAATTTTATATTTTTACTAAAATTATTTTGAAATGTTTTTCAACGAATCCTCCTGTCCAGTTTATAAATTTGTGTGGTTTTTCTTTTAAAATGCTTTATCTTGAAAAAAGTTCTGGATGCGAACAAGTACTATGTAAACTGGATTTTAAATTATTTCGAACATGTTAATTGTGTACATTGGACTATTGCGATGTAATGTCTTTGGAATCAATTGGAATAGTGTAAGGAGCTTGTTCTACCTACTTACAGGGTTATAGGTAAGATTTACTTACTCAATTGAAATTAAAAATTGAGAAATGATTTTCCTCAATTGTGATAAAAAACTAAAATCCTGATTAGTGAAAATGTTACACGAACTGCTTGAGTTCTTAAACATAACAAGGAATAATACAAGTAAGATAAATATGATACTTTAAATGTGAATGTTTAACTATTATTTTTTTTACAAATGTTTGAATATTGTTAAATATTTTATTACATTCATATCAAAAAAGCTAGATAACCACTTAGTGGGCGTTTAGTCGCTCACGCATTCTTGAAACTCCTTTTGCAGAGAACCCTGTTAAAGAGGAACAAATGTGGAAATGGTAGAAGGAATGAGAAAGGAAGAATTTACCTATAGTTTTGCTTAGCAAATAAGACCATGATGTAATAGTATATGTTTATTTATTTTTCGCTATAATATACTAGACGTTCTTTTCACTTGTAATAAAAGAATTTGATGGTTTAGTTATTTTGATATTTAGACTTTATTATATTTGTCTCACATATATTTTCATGTCATTAATTAGTCATTAACTTGGATTGTAGATGTGAAAAAAGTAATATTAAAGCGCAGGTTTTGACCCTAAATACATACACTTATTGAAGCCTAAACTTGATCTCAAGGATACAGGCAATTTAACTTAGACTTTGATTGTTAAGGCTCAATGTATAAAGCCTGACTACAGTGGCTTCAGTCCTCCATGATATTTTTTATGTCTTTACTACCTTTAATTCGGTTTGCTTCTCTTTTGTCGTTTAATACTGTAGCGCACAGAGTGGCTTTCACTTCCTATCTCAAATGGCTGTTCTTCCTTAGAGGTCTCTTGACCTACTTAATATAATTTATTTTTAAAAGTGCTTTATTACATTGTGAGCGTAAACGAAAATACCACGTAGATTAAATCCTCAAAAAACGGAAGGTTAAATCCCCGTCAAGTCCACAAACCGATTTTTTAACAATACCACGTAAATTAAACACACACTCACACATTCACGTGAGCGTAAACAAAAATACATCCATACGCATATATAAAAATATTTAGAAATAAACAAAAATGATAAAATATTTAAAGACTAAAATTTTAAAATAAGAAAAAGTGTAAATACATAAGATACATACTCAAATAGTTTTGTCAAATATGTAAAATTTTATTGAAAATATTTTTTTATGAATACAAAAGACCTAATTATTTTATAAAATATGTAAAATTACAAAATATTTTTACACGTCGGGTTACATAATTTTTATTATTTTTTTGTAAAATTATTTTTTGATATTTACTTCCAATAAATCCATATTTTCAATTTGAATCAAAGTTAATTTTTTAACTGGGGATATTTCAAGTAAAGTGATTCTGGTTTTCATATATAAAATTTGATTTTTTTTTTGTTAATATCTTAATTAAGGATTTGAATTTAATTTGATTCTAGTTTCCATATATTCAGTTGAAATTTTAGTAAATATCTTCGCTAGGTGTATTTTCAGCTGAAATTTCAACTAATTCAAAACATATTATTTATTAGAAAAACTTTAAATTCTATAAATTCAGAATTGTAGGTAAAAAACATAAATTAAACACACGCTCGCACATTCATGTGAGCGTAAACAAAAATACATCTATATGCACATATAAAAATATTTAGAAATAAATGAAAATGATAAAATATTTAAAGACTAAAATTTTAAAATAAAATAAAAAAGTGTAAATACAAAAGATACGTACTCAATAGTATATAAAAGTATATATAATTTTCTAACATATATAAAATTTTACTAAAAATATTTTTGTGTATACTGAAACCAAATTATTTTACAAAATATGTAAAAGTACAAAATATTTTTTTATGTCAGCCTCCATGATTTTTATTAGTTTATTTTGAAGAATTATTTTTTAATCTTTACTTCTAATAAAATCCATATTTTCAATTAGAATCAAAGATAATTTCTTTATTAGGTATATTTCAAGGAATGTGATTCTCGTTTCCATATATATAATTTGAATTCTTATAAATATCTTAATTAGGGATTTGAATTAATTTGGTTCTAGTTTCCATATATTCGGTTGAAATTTTAGTAAATATCTTCATTAGGTATATCTTGAGCTGAAATTCCAGCCAATCAAAAACATTTTATTTATTAAAAAACTCCAAATTCTATAAATTCAGAATTATAGTCATAATCAAAAATAAAAGTTATATTAGACAATTTCTATAAAATGAATGACAAAAAATGAAGAGAGAACCAAATAATAAGAAAAAACAAAAAAAGAAAGTGTAAAAAATTAAAAAGAAAAATAAGTTTAGAAAAAGCATTTTAGTAAATTAACTTTGGATAACTATCCACTCTTCACACATTCTATACAGTATATAGATTAGAAGTAAATATTAATTATAGCCAACAAATGATTTTTTTAATTCAATAATCGGGATTAGTGTAAATGAAATTAATGAATTGAATTAAATTAATTTAATGGAATTAATTTATCTTATAAATATAGAAAAAAAAACTAAGATATTGATTTTTTTTTCTATTTTAATTTATAATTATTATCTTATCTTTTTTTTTTTCCTTATTTGATGATCCAGTTTAGTTTCTTCCTTTTTTACGTTATAATTTTATGCAATTAATTTATCTTATAAATTTAAACCTAATACATATATCCATAATACAGTAATCTTGCAATTTTTGTTTCTTTTCTCATTATTTTTATCTTATGTTTTATTCCCTATTAATTAATTTGGATTAGTTTCTTCCATTTTTATATTATGTGATTTTTCTCCTATTTTTATTCTCTTTCATAGACCGGTTCAATTTTAATTGGGAATAATTAATTCATTAAATTATCTAACGCAATAAGTTTAATGTAATAAATTTATCATATAATTTTTATCAGATGAATTTGTGGGCATTCTTAATCTGAATTAAATTTAAACGAAATTAATGGGTTGAATTATATTAATTTAATGTAATTAATTTATCTTTTAAATCTAAAATTCACATATTTAGAAAAAAAATGCAATATTGTTTTTTTCCTTTTTCTAACTTAAAGTTTTTATTTTTACATGTTTTCCCTTATTCTTCCTTTCTTATGTCATAATTTTAATGCGTTTAATGTATCTTGTCAATTTAAAACTAACATATTTGCAAAACACCATAATCTTGCATTTTCTTCTTTCTTATCTCATTATTTTCATCTTATGTTTTTATTTTCTATTTAATAATATCTTACGGTTTTTTCTTAATTTTTCTTTCATAGACCAAATTAGTGTTAAATTAATTTAATGCAATAATTTTAATGTAATGAATTATCATATAATTATCATCATTTTTTTTGCGTTCATAATCCAGTAAATAAAATTAATGTATTCAATTAAATAAATTTAATGTAATTAATTTATCTTACAAATTTAAAACTGATTTATTTCTGAAAAACTGAAATCATGTTTTTCCTCTTTTTAACTTATAATTTTTAACTTTTGTTTTCCTTTGCTTATTTAACGGTCTGGATTAATTTCTTCCTTTCTTATATTATAATTTTAGTGCAATTAATTTATTTTATAAATTTAAATCTAACAAATTTACACAACACAGGTCACTTGCATTTCTATCCTTTTCATCTCTTAATAAATTTATTTTTATAATTTTTGTCATATATATTTTTTGGAGTTCATATTCGAGATTAAATGTAAATGAAATTAATGGATTGAATAGAATAAATTTAACGTAATTAATATTTCCTATATATTAATTTAAAACTCAGATATTTAGAAAAAAATTGAATTTTTTAACATAAGTTTTACATTACCCGAGTATTAAATAAATTTATTGTACTATTTAATTTTTTAAAAAATTGAATAAATAAATAAATCTAAAATTACCTAGTTATAAACTATTCACAAAAATAAAAATATGTTCTACTTTGAGAATTAACAAAAATATAAAAATAAATTCAATGTGACAAATTTATCCAACTTAGTAAAAATCTTTGCTTCAAATGTCTTCTCAATTTTGGGTATTGACAAGTAAGAATAAGATAGAAAAAACAAAAGTGAGAATAGATGTTAGAATTAAATTAGTGAGAGGAAAAGCTACTTTTGTTGTAAGTAGGGGTCCACATTGTGGTATGACAGCACTTCGACATTGAACTAAGAAACTACGAAATGAATTTAGTGCATTGAGAAAATAGGAGATTCATGCACAATGATAGTTAATAAATCAACATATAAATTGAAATTTTATGAATAAGTAAATTGTTGAAGTTGAAACTGTTACTATTTATTGAACCAAGAATAAATGAAAGGAAAGGGGTGGGTTCGTCCACCCACAAACCTTGTAGAGAGGGCAAATTATTCTCGGAATCAATTGTTGAGAAGAAATATTTGAACCAATCATGTTTTTTAAAAATATAAAATAATTATCCAACATTAAATACAAAATGTAAATTCTCAATCAACAACATGGGAGCTTACAATTCTTATCTCAAGGTATTTTTGTTCGTTCAAAATTCAAGTGAATAGTAAATGAAATCAATAGATCGATTTAAAACTAATATATTTAGAAATGGCTAAAATATCGATTTTTCAAAATTTTTTCTTGTATTTTATATTTTATTTTTTGTCTCTTAATTTTTATCTTAAGTTTTTTCTTATTTAGTGATCTGTATTATTTTCTTCCTTTTTCTCTTATAATTTCAATGTAATTAACTTATCTTATAAATTTAAAACTAAGATATTTATAAAACACAATGAAACTTTCTTATTTTTCCTAAAATATAAGAAAAATTAATAAACCATTGTGTAGTATTTTATAGTCTAGCCAAAAATGCTTGTTTAATAACCTAATAGATGTGGTAATAAATCTATTGCACATACCTTGATTTTTCCTCTTTATATTGTATTTTATATCTTATCTTTTTTTTTTCTAATAATTTTTATCTTGTGTTTCTTCCTATTTAATAATTAGAATTATTTTATTCCTTTTTTTAATCTTATAATATAAATATAATTAACTTATCTTTTCAATTTAAACCCAGATATTTGAAAAAAAAAAGCTTGCTGTTGTAGTATTTTATAGTTTGGCCCAAAATTATTTTTAAGTAATCTAATAAATGTGGTAATAAATTTATTTCACATTTTCTCTATTAATTTCTATTAAAAATGAACAAAGTCAACCTGAAAAGAATTCAATTAACATATTTTCTCTATAACTTTTATTGAGGCCTAATTTTAGGGTACATTATAATCAGTACATAACAATATAGAAATAGAAGTAAATATTAATTATTAATTATAGCCAACAATTAAGGTCATTTTTTTGAATTTAATGAAAAACTTAAAATTCTAGGAAAATAGAATTGATGTTAATTAGGTCAAAATTGGTCAAAGCGCACACCCTCCCATTATATCGTATATGATATAGGCTTTCAGCGCGTAAAAGACAGACTGTGGAGCCGGGCTCTGGGATGGAAAGAAAAATTGGCAGAACTACACTAATCAAAGCAACGCTCGAAGCTATCCCCACATACACTATGTTATGCTTCCTTCTCCTAGACTAGTTGTTAAGGGAATTGAACTCCCTGGCAACAAACTTTTGGTAGCAACATATTAAGGAATCTTGTATTCACTAGAATAGTTGGGAATTTTTGTGTGGAAGGCTGAAAAAAAGGAGGACTAGGTTTCAGGGATTTTAAATCCATTAATTGGCAATGCTAGCAAAACAATGTTGGCAACTTATTAAGTGCCCTCGAAACCTTACGGAAAGAAATGTAAAGGCCAGGTATCATTCAAAAGGGGAATTCCTTAAGGCGAAGATTGGCTTCAGGCCATCTGCCATTTGGAGAAGCATTTTAGCTACAAGACAATTGTTGGATTATGGTATTGGATGGATTATGGATTATGGATTATGCCTCGCCTTTGGACATTCAAATCGAGTATTTCCTGCCTGCAGGATTTGATGGATATTATCCATGCTCTTTTTTTGACTAGAAGATGCTGCAACAATTCTACAAATGCCATTAGGCATGCATCAAATTGAGGACACCATTATGTGGCAGTCTTTTGAGAGTGGGACTGTTCTCTGTTTTATTAGAATACCATCAAGCGAAGCAAGGTGGATACAACAAGAAGTGGGACTATAGACCAAAATGTAGTAGTCACACTGGTTTAACACAAAAAGATATGGTTCTTCACTTGGAGGTTGGGTAATGACCTTCTCCCTACAGCAAGTGATTTGAGATGTAGAGGCTGCAACATGAACTTAGACTGTCCTTTATGTGGTGCCCTTGAAGAGTCTACTAGACATGTTTTCTTGGAGTTTCATTTGGCTCGACAGGTATCGGCTTTGTCTAATGTGCCTTGGGCGGTCATATCAAGTCAGTGGCTAGTGAACTTAAAGTCATCATTATAGGAGGACCAATTTTGAGAGGCCTTCATTATCTCATGGGTAATTATGAAAATTTATAAGGGAATAACAGAACCCGCAACGGAAGCAATGGGATTTGCAAGACGGCAGAGGCTCAGCTCGTTTGAGGTTCAACGATGTAATATTCTCAGCTCAAGGGAGGGGTAGGAATGGGAATTGTGGCAAGAAATGACAACGGCGAGCACATAGAAACCTTGATAAAAATATATAAACCATGTCATTGATTCTTTTATTGTGGAATGTTTAGCAGCCCGAGAGGCAGTAGATCACTTTGGTGGGGGATTGCCTGACCTTAATCACAAAACTCAAGAATAGAAGAAACATTGATCATTCAACAGGGACTGTGCTCATCGAAGACATAATCCTTAACTGCAGACAACTACAATCAATAGAGTATTATTTTAGTTCAAGGAGACAGAATCAAGAGGCGCATGAAGTGGCCAGAGGAGCCTGCGGCATCAAGCTGCTAGATCATAATGCATTGCTAGGTTTTTAACTTTTGTAGACTATTGTTCTCTTCTGGCATGGATGTTTTTCCAATAGTAATAAAAGGTTTTTTCCCCCAAAAAAAAAAAAATATATATATATATATATTTATATATATATTTATATGATATGATATGATGGATATTCATAATCTCATAATTTTTTTTAAGAAAATCAAAATCCCCCAAAATTCTGATATTTGAGAATTTGGTCAAAATTAGTCAATAGGACACCTTTTCTATTATATATCTATACTGTATAAATATGGCTAAAGGCTTATCTTTGGATGCATAAAGTTTAATTACATAATTACCTTTAATGAAGTAAGTTGAAAAAAATTAGATAAAGTCTATTAGCCTACTCACTTCTTCTAATTTATTTTACGGACATCAACTTCTTTCAAACTTATCTCCATCACTTTCTTTAAAATTATTGACTCCTCTTTTCTATTTATTTTACAGATTTCTTACTAACCATTTTTGGGGCGTTATTTCAAATTTAAAAATCTGCATATTTATGTTCAGCCTTGAATGTCTACACAGAATTAAAAATAAGCATATTATATGTATGCCCAAGATTCTAATGTCTTTTTTTTTTTTTATGTTTATTGTTAAAATTATTCTATTTTTACTGGTAGATATAAATTTGATAATTGTAGGGATTTGTTGGTTGATTAGATTTCTCCCATATTTAGAGTGTTGAAGGTAAATGATTTTTGAATTTTTACAACAAAAAATATCAACAAGGGGTTAAAAATTTCAATTTTCATTATATTTTTAATTATGCACACACATCAGTGCCCCTGAAAGGTAATTTAGAAAATATATTAAATGAGAAAAGTTATTTATTTTAGGAGACTTTTCCATAATAAACGGATGAAGCCATAAGGGTGTGGTGGAATTCATTTTTTTTATTTTTAAAAATTGTTTTCTCCAAATAAATGTAATTTATTATAATTGACTATACCTATTGTGGGAAAATGACTAATTTAATTATGACCCGCTGACCAGTTATTTACATAGTAAATTAGTCTATATAGTATAATAACTGACACTTTCACGTTAATTTGGTCGAATTAAGGTCCAAAAAATTATTTGTATGATATATTAATTCTAAGATAACTTAATATTGTATTTAGTAATAAGGATTACAAGATACTAATCCTAAGTCTACTTAATGTGGGTTGTTCGCTTCAAATGATTTTGTTAAGTCAATTATTTCATTATGTGTAATCACAGATATATATTTTTAAGATGAATAAAGATTGATAATAAAAAACAAGTTTGATATAAAATAATTAAAATAATTAATAATAATTCCCATATAACAAATGTAATAAATTGATCATTTAGAATAAATCCGATGAACCTTGATCCCTACAATGAAAGTAAATATAGCCTTCGGGTTGTATAATCTCATCTACGTGAATTATATTATTGACCAACAATTTGACCAACATTTATTGGGCTTGAATGGCCTACTTTGTTTTTGCCTTTGTCATGGCAAAAAAAAAAATATTTACTGAACTTGAGCAAAATAATTTGCTAGGCCCATGTAAAAGGTAAACAAGGCTTTATTGTCTAAATTAATTAACTAATACCACCATCATATATCTTCTCAAATTTTAATAGAAAGTTATTGACTTTTACCCTTTTGACAAATTTTTAGTTCATTTTTAATTATCAAGATACTATTATTTATCATTTTCACACACATTGACACACATCACATAATAAAACATTCCATATTATTTTTAGCATAATTTGACTTTGTATTTAAATAAAAATTATAGTGTAAACTTTTTACACTTATATCAAAGTTTAGACAAATAAATTCAATATTTTTATATTATTTGATTATTGCACACACCAATGACATGATTAGTATATAAGAATAGGATAACATTGGAATGGAATAAGATTAGAAATGAAATGAAAATAGGAAATGAATGAGATATTTTAAGATATCTCATGATTGGTATACAAAAAGAATGAGAAAGGATTGTAATGATTTGCTTACTTGATTTCATATTTAATCAAAAAAAAAAATTCTAATGTGGTGGAAATATTTTTATAGTAAAAATTAACATTCATTTGAATGAATCATATAATTTTAATTTTAGAAGGATTAATCTAAAACCTATTTTTTTTCTAATATTAACAATCACATTTCAGCATAAAATTGATATACAAAATATTTAATGATGCATAATATAAAAAATATAATATAATTTATTTTGTCATTTCACACATATAATTTTATTATAAAATAAACATTTTATTAATATAGTCAAATATATAATGATAATAATATAAAATATATATCTTTAATGTGTATGCAAAATAATTAATATACTTAAGACATGGTAACAAGTTTAACATTGTAAGTTGATTAGTTACCATATTCTATTAAATTTAAAATTTGACAAAAAAAAAAAAAATGAAGAAGAATAGGGGTTATTGTTAAAACTGAGCTTCCAAAACCAAGGTACTAGAATGACAGGATTGCAATGAAGCTCTTGTATGCAACTGTTGTAAAGATTCAATTTTTAGTTGTCACAGCATGTAGTAATTATGAGCTAAATTGGTTAATTCTCATCTGAGTTGGCTATTTAACCCCATAACCGTTGTACTTAGATTTATTCTTATTTGTAAATAGGAAAATGGAATAGTAAACTTGCCATATAAAGGCGCCAATTGAACAACTTCTGTATCATTCAACTTGATTCACTGACAATGAAGTTTTAATCAATTTCTTTTTCTTCTTTGTACTTTGATAGATCAACCACCATAAACTCTTGATGCATTGAATTGTTTTTTGTTTTTTTTTATCAATTTTCATCTTGATTCAACATGGCACTCGAGTCATGATGAATCATTCAGTGCTTTTTTTTTTTCTTCTTTTTGTCTTCCTTTGTTCGTGGAGTCATCTTTGAATTCTCCATTTTATATGTCTACAGAAGACCTAAATTCTCCATTTTATATTCATCCCATAGGAGATCACAACACTATTATAATTCATCCTAAGTTCACTAGTTCCAATTATGCAACTTAAGATGCTGATTTAGGCCGACATTGTCCATCAGAATCAAGTTGTGTTTCATTTATGAAAGCATCCAGAAACTTATATTGGATGATCCTCTTCATCTTTCTTGGAGCAGGTGCAATGATTTGATTGTGATATGACTGTTGAGCACTTGTATCAATTGTGTTCTACATGAAACATACCCACCAGATTTGGGAAGTGCTTTTCGAATGGTTTTCTCAACCTAATGACACCAAAGCCTACAAACTCTAGAATGATTTGAACAACTTACTCTAGGAATATGGTTCGTAGATGCTTACTATATTGATCTTGTAAATCTGTGGGAAGAATTGAGGTAATACAGGCTTCCACCTCATTGTAAATGTGGGAGGTGTAATGTGGCATGCTTCCAAAGTTTTGTTAGATCTCCAAAGAGGACAAGGTGTATAAATTTCTCATTAGATAAAATGAGACGTATTCAACCAACGGATTTCAATTCCTAAGGTAAAGGCTTTTCCATCTCTAGATGCGACATATAATGCCATAATGGTGGAGAAAGCACAAAGGGCAAGCATTAGTTATGAAGTTCCAATGATTCAACACTTGTCACCACATCAGACATGAGGGAAAAGAAACAAGAAGTTGTCTGTAGTCATTGTGAAAAGAGCAAGTGCTATAGGATTATAGGTTTTTTACCAAACTTTAAATTAACAAAAGGAAGTGAAAGTCCACCATAGAAAACAACCAATTAAGTGATTGCTAAGGTTGCTTAGGATGTAGAGAAAAATAAATCAAAGAACAATGACTTGATGCTATCCCAGGAACAGATTATCCCACAACTTGGCTCAATCTAATATGGCTCATACATAGAAACAACAAGAACTTACCAATGCACAAAACCTTGATGAGCCTCACACCACTTCTTTCAACTTTGCAAGTAACCTATTCCTTAACCAATTCTTTAACTCATGACATCTTTCCTTTGCACTTCACTCACAAAACATTTAGCATACAACGAATGATGCATTAATGTTAGTCTCATCAATGTGGATCATAGATACAGAAGAAACATATCACATGTGTTGCTCCTTTGATTTTTTCCCAAACATACAAACCTATGATAGATGTTTTTGTGAGCTTTCCAAGTAAAACCAAAGTCCCAGTTACTTATCAACAATCTAAGGAGAGAGATGTCCTAATCTAAAGTGCCATATGTCTAAGTCTTCAAAAAGTGATGCTTTGTTAAGGCTATCTCTATGTGCTAAGTTAGAGTGAGGACTAACATTGCCTTCTTCTTGGTGTAAGATGTAGATGCTTTGGGATTGCCTAGCTTCTCCAATCCTAATCAATGTAGGGCCCTGGATATAGCATGCATGAGAATAAATGGTAAAATGATATTGGTGAGATCTGAACTTGTTGATATAGATCAAGTTAAAGTTGAAGGATGAAACCATGTTTGGGCATAAGTCTAACACTTAACTAATATCCTTTTCTTTGCCTAGATAGAAATTTGAAATTCTTCTTCTTTTTAGAGTTCTTACTAGTGAGCGAAGCTAGACCTTTAGCGAAGAGTGAACTTCCTATGAGAAGTGAACCCTCCCTTCTTTCTTAGCAGCTCTATTCCTTTCGGTCTACACAACTCCCACCCCTTTGTTTACGTATTTTATCAAAAAGTTTGTGAAGTTTGTCCTAAGGCAAAATAGAAAAAATTGTCTTTTCTAGTACATCAAATAGATAGCACAAAACCATTTGTGTTGATATACATTGATATATGAGGTCCTTATTCCTTTGCTGCAATAAATGGATATCATTTCTATCTTACTATTATTGATGATTTTATCTAATGTAGTCGGACCTTCTTAATGAAACATAAAAGTGAAGTATCCCATGTCTTTCCTGCTCTCCATAAACTAGTGCTTACACAATTTGATTCTAAAATAAAAATAGTGAGATTTGATAATGTAATAGAATTCGATCTATATACCTTTTTCACTAGGAATGGAATTGCATATCAACTCTCTTATGTTGAAACATCACAGTAGAAAGTAGTGTTAGATAGAAAACACCAACACATCCTCTTCATTGCAAGATCATTCCTTTCCAAGTATCTATGCCAAAGAAATTTTGGGTTGATGCAGTTCTATGTGCTACTCAAATCATAAATAGGCTTCCTACAAAGCCTCTAAACTGCAGAACACAATATAAAGTCCTTTCCCACTAACAACCAAACTATCATCACTTAAAAGTATTTGATTGTCTAGCCTTTGCTTCCAACTTTAGTAGAAATAGGACAAAATTTGACTTAAGGGCAAAATGGTGTGTCTTCATTGGTTGCCCCTCAAGAATGAAACCGTATAAAGTTTATGATCTTGATACTCATTGAATTTTTATGTTTAGAGATGTTATTTGTCATGAGCACATATACCTTTGCCAACACCCAATCATTCCTATTCTTGAACACCTTTTGGATGATAAACAATGTGATTTGAAGACAACTGATCAAAGGATCACAGATGAGACTGATTAAGGTCATCTTGAATTTTTCCATGTATAGAATGATTACTCATTGAGTGATCATACTTAAAACTAACCTTAGCTAATAGAAGAACAAATCCAACTAAGGAAATTAACAAGATTAAGAAAAATACCTAGATAATTTGACATTTACCAACACAACTTGAAAGCACAGAATCAACCACCCCATTGCTAACCACTTGAGCTTGACCAAACTCTTAAAGGAATATAAATGCTACTTATTAGCTTTAAACGATGTAGAAGAACCTACTTCTTCTACAGATGTTATTGAGGAGCCACATTAGAGGAAAGTCATGTTGAAGGAGTGACAAGCTTCGAAGGAAAATAGAACCTAGGAATCGGTTCAGCTACCTAAAGAACACTATGCAATATGATGTAAGTAGATTTATAAGGTTAAACTCAATTTGGATAGATCAAGTGAGTGATTTAAGGCGAAGTTGGTTGCAAAGGGATTCAACCAAGTGGAAGGCTTTGACCATTAAGAAACACTTAGTACAAAGGTGAAACAAACTATTGTTAGATTGTTCCCATCCTTGGTAGCCATCAAAACTTAGACAATGCAACAGTTGGACATCTACAAATCTTTTCTAGCTGGTGACTTAGAGGAGGAAGTTTATATGATGGTTTCTCTAAGTTATGAATATAAGGGCGAAAAGATTAACAAGGATAAGAAGTTAGAATGCAGATTAAGGAAATCATTGTATGGACTTAACAAGCTTCCAAATTGTGGAATGTGAAATTCATTGAAACCTTATGTGATTATAGCTTTGTGCAATCTAAGTCAAACCCTTCACTATTAATTTAAGTAATGTAAGAAGAAGACAAAGTTATATTGTTGGTGTATATGGATAATGTGGTAGTTGGTAGCAAAAGTTCAAGTGAGATAAGTCAACTCATGGGATACCTTAGATTAAGATTCAAACTGAGTGATCTTGGACCACCAAGGTATTTTCTTGGAGTTGAGATAGTTAAATAAACAAAGGGGTTGTTTATATACCAAAGAAAGAACATTTTGAGGGCAATGGATTACTTGGAGCAAGACAAACCATCACTCCCATAGAAAGCATCTAGAAACTAAGGAAATTAATAATAAATTGGAAGATGCAACCTATTATAGACAACTAATTCGGAAGCTGATATACCTAACATTTATCAAGCTAAATATCAACTATGTAGTTAAAACACTGTCTTAGTTCAGAAGCAATCCAGGGAAGGTCATTTGGAGGTAATCTTCAGAGTGCTGAAATACCCAAAATCAACACAAGTGAAGGAAATCTTGATGATGAAAGATGGAAATGTACAGATCAAAGCATACTCAGATAGTGATTAGAGTGCTTGTTGTGATACCTAAAGATCCACCACAGGGTAGTACATCACTTTTGGAGAATCTTTGATAAACTAAAAGTCAAAAAAGCAAAATGTGATTGCAAGAAGCGATGCAGAGGTAGAATATAAAGCCTTAGCTTCTTGTGTCAGTGAAGTGATTTGGATACAAATTTTACTAAAGGAATTGAAGGTTGAATGTTAAGAGGTAATCATATTGTATTGTGATGACCAAAGTGCCTTATATGATGAGAGAACCAAGCATTTGATCTAAATCTTCATTTTGTAAGAGAGAAGTGCAAACTAGAACATTTGAAATCATGTATATATGGCTAAGTGAGCAACAACAAACTAGTTCACTAAGTCACAAGGTTCCAAACAATTCAACAAGTTGTTGAGCAGAATTAGTGTGAAAAATATACACACTCATCTTGGGGGGAAGTGTTAAAACCAAGCTTCCAAAACCAAGGCAGTGGAGTGACAGTAATGCAGAGAAGCTTTTGCATGCAACTATAATAAAGATTTAATTTTTAGTTGTGTCATAGCTGGTAGTTATTTTGAGCTAAGTTAGTTAACTTAAGCCCCATTTGAGTTGGCTATTCAACTCCACAAATACTACAATTAGATTTACTCTTGTTAGTAAATAGGGCAATGTAATAGTAATCTTGGCATAAAAGGGTGCCAGTTGAACTACTTTTGTATCGTTCATCTTGTTTCACAGATAATGAAAATTTAGCCGATTTCTCTCTCCTTTGCACTTTGATAGATCGATCACCAATAACTCTTGATTGACTTGTTTTTCATCAATTTTCATCTTGATTTACCAATTGTTTCTAATAAATCAAGAATAGGTAAAACTCATTGTTCTAAGGCATGGTTGGTATATATGAATGGGACAAGATAGGAATTGAATAAATATAGAAATGGAATGAATATATGAATGGAATGAATATTGTAGTTATTTCAAGGTTGGATTGTATAAGGAATGGGAAAAGAATACAATTGTTATTTGAATTCATTTCCATTAGTGGCAAATAGACATAAACATATAGATAATATGAACTTACTTATAATGAAAATTTTTTTCAGTATAATTGTGCATTAAAAATTTAATCAGTACTTATATTTTTTAATACTTAAATTAGTTAAAAAAATAAAATCTACATAATAAAAAATCCTACCACACAAAAAATCATTTATTTACCAATTGAAAAGCATCATTATTTTTTCTTGTAGTATAGAGTTCAATTTTTTTTTACAAAGAAGCTAATATAGAGGTAATGAAAAAATTATGTCATTTAAGAAGAAGATAGAAATAAAAAACTATAAATGAGACTGTAATTGTAGAAAATATGATTTTATGTGTTGGCACATGTTTTTTTTAAAAGGCAAATGTGTACTTGATTGTATAAATATTATTTTACATTACTTACACAATTAGAAAACTGCTGGATTGGTCCATCCCAAATCAATTTAGGACAACTTTTTGGCCATCTCAAAAAGCCTGTTTCAAATTGATTTAAGAAGGCTTTTTGGAAGCTATCTCAAATTTTGGGATAGTTTTGAAATAACTTTTTTAGATTGTCCCAAAAGGTGTCTTGTTCGTACTTTGGGATGACTATTTAGAATAATTTTGGGATGACATTTTTTTTTGATACAACTTTGAGATGATTTTTTTGAGATGGCTTTCAATGGTGGGTCTTTTGAGATAGTTTTGGAATGATTTTGGGAGACTAGGATAGCTTTGCGACGATCTTTTAGGATAGTCTTGGGCTGGCGTTTTTGGGATAACTATTTGGGATGCCTGGTGTAGGCATTTTTTGAATAATTTAAAAGAGTTTTGGGATGGTTTTCCTAATAAAATTTGTTTTTTAACTATATTTTTCATGATTTTTAAAAATTGCATAGTGTGAAGGAAAGTACACTTGTATGCAAATACCAAACTTTTAATTGAAATAGTTAATTTACAAACCAACAATATTAATTAGTACAATGATTAAAAAAGCCTGCATTGTTTGGAAAACATATATCAAATGCACTTTGGGTAATCATAAGCTACATCAATCATTAGTATCCAACCCCTCCTCATCGTCTTCTTTGCCATCCTTAGTAGGATGCAATGTGCTAATTGAACCTATGTTGAAGTCATTTTTGAGGTTAACAAACCTCATAAATTCATTCAATGTTGCCTCCATGTGCTCAAACCTAGATCTCGTGTTCTGCAATCTAGATATCGCGCCCTATATCTCCATTTCATTTTGATTTAGCTTTTCACGTGGCACTTTAGCTCAGGTTGCATGGATGTAGAGGAAGAAATAAATGCTAATCGTGAATAATTTTTAAAAGATTTTGTCTTGGACCTCATACTTGGCAACCTTCTTTTTTTTGAAATCTTCCAAAGTTGACACCATGAGATTGCTGCTGTTAGAGCAAGCTTGACTTGTGCTCCCAAATCTAGATGCCTATTCACCGTTGACATCTTCTTGAATCTTTTGTATTGTCTCCTACAACATGTAAACAAAATTCACATAATAAAATTTATAGGAATTATTTGACATGCAACAACTAGCATAAAACTTTAACTTACAACTTGAGATTGAGCATATGGACTTGACCATTCTTTAGCTACATTTTTCCAACCCTTGGAGTATAGTTTCAAGTGAGTGAAAGGTTTGCTCAAAGTTATCTCCTATTTTAATTTGAAACATGTGAGATTAAGAAACGCATATATGATGTACGAGAAATAAAATACAACTACCATAGATACGAGGTTTACTAAACAATTGCCATGAGCTGACATTGATATAGATTTGCCTCGATAGATCGTTGAAGCTAAGGCAGTGTTAGCAATGTGGTTGGCTTTATTTATTTATTTTTTTCATGTATATCTCTATACGTGTCCTCTTTCCATTGAGCCAACATTTGCTCCCATTTGTCCATGGGAACCCTATTGGTCTTAGTATTAGAAACTCTTGCCTAGTGTAAGTCCTTTTCCAACAATTCAATGTTTGGCCAACTTGAAATTCTTCTCCATGAAATTCAACTTGGTTTGATTCCAAGTGAATTGTTCCTAAAAAAAAATTTCAACATGAATGTAGTTATTACGCAAGTAGTGAGAGATAAATGTTTGGCCAACTAACCTTTTTAAATCAATGTACGCACAGTGTGCTTTTTACATACCACAAAGCCATAAAATCACAACTTCGCAATGTGTTTTTAAGAGACACACATACCTTAAACTATTTAAACCAAAATTCCCACTACTCCATTGGTATGTTGGAATATCATATTTAGGCATCATTTTAATTATTAGTTATGATATACCCTATGGTGCCTGTCACCTTATGTAAGACACTACACATAAATAACAAGACAATTACAATTATATTAAAGGTGTTCATTAAATAATGTAGTGAGATAGCTTAATGTTTTTGAAAAAGGAAAATTATCTTACTAAAATGAATGAGGTGTCAAGTGGATAAGGCCTTTACTTCACCAATGTGACTCCTGTGACATGGGCGTAACTGGTGAGGGAACCACCAATGTATTGTCTTCACCTTCGATTGAAGTTGAAGGAGTTTGTGTGGATGGTATTAAGGAAGATGGTTATATTTGGTGCATGGGTTTTTGTGAACTTAGGGGTTGAGGTGAAGATGATGATGCATTGGTTCATGTGTACAAATATGTTGTTGCTCTTCATCGTCTTGTGGTGTGACAGGCATGCGAATCTTGCTCGCATGCCCTCCTTGGACACCTTTGCCTTTTGATGTCCTACCTTTGGTAAATGCTCTTCGAGTCATATTATACAATTACATGTTAAGTTAGGTGTTGTTATCTAAAAGACCAAAACTTATATCAATATTGCATATCATTCGACAAGTTAAGCCAAAACACCAATAGACAATGTAAGCTAAACCAAACCATTTAAACTAAACTCCAAACAAATTGTGGAGTACACATGATGTAACCCAAACCATTTAAGTTAAACCCCAAACAAATTGTTTCCAAAACAACACTAATAACACATCTCATGCTTATAAGCATAAATAATAAAATTTCAAATAGCACAAGCCACAGTGCTAAATTAGATCCAAATTTAATTGTAAACCTAAAACATCACATGAATTTCACAAGTATAATGTGGGAAATATATATACCAATTTCAAACCTTAACCAAAATAAAAGAAATAAGCAATCAAAAATATTGAAATAGAATTCATAACACCAACCACCATTTCATATTTATTCTAAATTTAACCATAAACCCAAAATATCACATAAATTTCACAATATACACCAATTTCACACCCCAACTAAAATAAAGGACATAAACAATCAGCAACATTGAATTAGGATTCATGGTAAAAGCCACCATCTCAAATTTATTCCAAATTTAAGATAACGGGCTCGATGGCCCAAAATTTGACTCCAAGACCGGCCATTGAGCATGATTGTCTCGATGGCCACTTTAAAGTCTAATGGAGAGGCTATCAAGTGGCGGTGAACCAAGTTGTCTTGATGTGGTTGCTCGATGACCGCCCTAAAACTTTTTGGAATGGCCATTGAGTTGGTTGTTGAGGCGTTAAAGCTCAACGACAACTCTAAGATGTTATGGATAGTCATTGAGCTTTACTTCCTTACGGGTGTGCTTGACAGCCACTTGAGAGTTGATATGTAAAGGCTTGATAGCCATTTTAGATCTTTCAGGAGTAGCTGTTAAGCAAGTCATCTTAACAGTGGTGCTTAACGACCGCTCTAGTGGACTTTGGAGTGGCCATCGAGACAATCATGCTCGATGGCCATCAAAAGAGGCTTCGTTAGTCTAGTCATCTCAATGACAAGCTCAAAGAGGCCAATTGTATAAGTATGTCACAAAGGCAACTAAGAAAACTCACCTAAAAATTGCATTCTACCTCACTGCACACTAATTTCTTCCTTCAACGTTGCATTTCTTCTTCAAATCAGGTATTTTTTCTTACTTATCATAGATTTACTTAGTTTTTAACATAAATTAGATAGAGTTCTTTGAGTATTTCAATTACATATTTTGCATTGATGGTAAAGCTTGGTTATGTGATTATTTACTTTATAGTTTGTGGGAGAGTCTTGAAAATGTTATAATATATGTTTGAAGAGAAGTTTGAGTGTTGGTATTGTTGATGTTTTTTAGGTTTGTTTGAATAACAAAAAGATTGTTTCAATAGTAAGAGATTGGATTGCTAACAAAGTGCTCGATGAAATATATTATAGAAATGTTGCTTTTAATTATGAACTATGGTGATTGTGTGTGTTAGCAAGTGAGTAGATAGGAGAAATGAAAACATAGATTAAGGAAAATATGTCCATCTTGGATCTATTCACTAGTTATATGTAATATTTTTTATGAAAATGTGTCTTTTGATGAATATAGCTATATAAACATGATATGTTGTTTTTTGAAGGCAAATAGCTCCCAAAATATCATAAGAGGTTCCCTCATATAACCAAAATGTAATTCCTGACTGTGGTATAGTAAAGGAAATGAGGTAATATAGGCTCTACAATTATACCATTAACACATTTGAGTTGAGGTAGTTTACACAAGATTCGGAGCAGCATGTAGTGAAGCTTGTTGTAAGGGAATTCTATGCCAACAAGCCAAGCCACAATACGATGACTCATAGGTGTAGGGGGTTTGAGGTAGTTTTAAGCCTAGTACGATCAACCGCATTATTCGGGCACTGAATGGGGCTCACAGCGCATGATTCAAGTAGTTGTGAGAGATGAGATAGGTTATAAGGGAGGTGGCTCCTACACTTTGCCCTAGTGGAGTAATGTGGACAAACTTCCTATCTCCAATCTATTTTTAGAGGCTTAGGACTTGACGTTGTGGCTAAGACATGGTGGTATTTTATAACAGCATGTGTACGTCTTATTGGCCACCATTTGACATTGACTAGGGAACATATAGTGTTGACATATTAGTTGAGCTTGAATTTTGTAGTATAATAACTTATGATTGCGATGCATGTTATTTTATACAATAGACTCTATGGAGAATAATTCTCATCGTTACTGTCATCTTCATCCTCATTGTCTTCATCCTTGCTCCTAACAGATGAGCTATCATCTTTGGAGGTCCCCCAACACTAGAAAGGGAATTTGCAAAAATATGTGAACTTGCATGGTCTCATTACAGTCGATGAATATGTGTATGCCTTTGGGGTCATGTAACATTGGCGCATTGGATGATGTTGTCCATGACAGACTGATGTTATTTTCTGGCTAGCAAGGGACTTTCGTCCATTGCACTTCAACTGTACTTTGATCTTTAGTCTTATAGACTATCTTCCAATCATGCCTATCACATCCAATGCTCGGCTAATCGGCATAATACACCTGGATTGCTTACTAGGCCAAAATAAATAGCTCCTCTATTCTATACATTCTTGAGTGGTTAACATTGACGAGTTGATATTTGGGATGCATTTTCAGACCATGTACTGGGTCTAACTACTTGCATTTGAATAACATAATACACATACTAGGCATGTCAGAATACTCGAATTATAGATTCAAGCACCCTAAAAAAAAATCATACTCAAAGTTGTAGGATAATGAACGGACACAAACTCTAAAGTTCATCATCATTCTCCCTTTCCTATACTCATCAGTCTAAAACTTATATCCATTAATAAGGTATTCAGATAATACCATAATGTGATTACTTAGACCCTCAGCCAAACACCACTTCAGTAGATCACCCACGTTGTTAAGTGGATTCTTAACCTATGATTAATGAGACAATTGAGTTTGAAAAGTGAAACATATATACTAATTTACACCTCACAGGAATTATTTATTCTCTTACATATGATTAAAACCATGGTAGGAAATGTTAGGCCACAATCTTATGCTCAACACACATCTAAATTTTCAGGAAAATTCATTATAAATACAAATATATATATATATATATGTGTGTGTGTGTGTGTGTGTATCATATAAATATTAGTTATTATTCAGGCGTGTTCAAGACAACCTACAGTTTCTGTGTTGTTTCTCTTATCCTGTGTGCTTATTACTTCGTAATTCTGCCGTGGATCGTTGGTATACGGCCGTTTAGCTAAATGAAACGTCACTTTGGACAAAATAGACAAATTATCTAATCATATTCTTTTAGGAGATGTTACTCTTTTCTGTCTTGGTCTCTGCTGCGCCAAATTAAACGAGTAGTTGGTCACCAAACTGAACGCAAGTAGGAGTACTTTGGACTTGAAATAATGGAACATCCATTCCTCTCACTTCATATGAAAATCCTAAGAAGTCTTCAAAAATATAAATGCTCAAGTTAGCCATTTCCGCCTTGATAACGTGCAGAGAACAGTTACCCTCAGATGTGTTCATTGTTTATGCAAATCATTAAACTTGATCTGAATAAAAATGTAAAAACATATGAGAACAAATTAAAACCCCGAAAAGAGTAAGGTAGCAGAGCATAGAAAACTACATTGATATTCAACTTGAGTCCCATGTGAAAGCTCATCATCATCTTCAAGATAAAATTTCCTTTCGTTTTTCATTCGATTCATCAGTTTGTCACAAAACTGAACGCACGCATGTTTTACATGACGTAAAGCCAAAGACACAGAAAAATAACGAAATGGTAAGAAATGGAACAAGTGGATTTAGTGTATTTCCCACAGCCCCTAAACAAATATAGTCAGTTGACGGGCCACACTCCCAAAGACGTCATCCCTGACCTCATCTCTCACATAATTCAATTGACCTAAAACTTGCAGCACCCAAATCCTTGTACGGCCCAATACTACCCACACCCTTGTCCTCTGCGTATCCTTTCACCCCTCTGCTTCTCAGCTTGTACCATCCAAACCCCACGAGTCCCCCAAATACCAAAATTGCCCCTAACAACCCAAACCCCAGCCCCAACCATGCGCCCATTTTCTTCTTCCCTACACCCTCCCTCACCTTGAAGTAACCCACCTTGCTCTCATCCCCGACCGCCAGAAGCGTCTGCACTGGATAATCCAGCATGTAGCAGAACCCAGATGAGTTGGTGTACACCACGCCCCAACACGTGCAGTTCCCTTGGCATGCGGCCTCGCACTGCTCGTTGGACGACATCTTTTTGTACCTCATCAAGTCTTTGAATGGCAGTTCAACCCCACTTCTTCTCAACACCCTGAACCGGTTGTCATATGCGCCGCAGAAATCACCGGAAATCTGATTCTCCGACGGAGCGCAACCACCAGGACCGTCGTCTGTCCGGTTGTCTAGGCAGGAACATTCCTTGCCGGGTTTGCATAAACTGTAGGGGCCACAAGAACTAGGCAATTCACAAGGCTCGGATATCGCTTGGTAATCCAATACCCAGCTCGACCCGGTCCAGTAATACCCTTTGAGGTTTCCATCCGGTTCGATTCTGACCCTTCCGATGCCTGATGCATTTTGCTGAAACGTGTTGAATGGCAGCACGTCGACTGGAAGAGACCCGTTTTGGTACATGCCCAGATATCCACCGGATTTGAGGACCAAGTATATGGGCCTGCCTTCGATTATATCCGCTTTTACCTCTAGTGCGCCGTGCTTGAGATATATCTGATCGGGTCCCTTGTCCGAATCCACAAACTTGGCATATAACCCGAAGTAATTTGAACCCAAGCGCATAGAATAAAGGCCATTTGAAGAAACTAAGGCCATGGTACTGGTGAAATTCTGGTTTTCAACGAGGGTATCAGAGGGGAAGTCAAAGCTTTGCCAAAAAGTGTTGACCCCGTCGAGGCTCTGTATCAGGAGATTTGAGGTGTTCGAGAGCCAAACGCGGTCCCCCATGGTGCGGGTAGACCAAAATATCCCCGTGTGAGGATCAGACAAAACTAGGCTGCCGTTGAAGAGAAGCTGAGTCCGGTCTGTCCATCTGGCCAAACCGGGCTTACTGGCGGACCACAGCGGGACGGACGACGGGACGTGGAGAACAGAAAGACTTAGCTGGTTACCGCTAACCCGGAGGAAACCTAGCGAGTAGTCACCCGACGCGTCGCCGAGCAGAGGCTGAAAAGAAGAGACGGATGGATTTGGAGAAGCTTTGAAACCTACGAGAAGCTGCTTGGGAGGCGATGAATCTGCAGCATGTGAGCTCCACGCAACAGCTTGCAGAGCTGCGAAAAAGTTGAGCAGAATGAACTGAACCGCTGAGTTGAAGTTCAGTCGTTTATATCCAGCTCTGGCCATTTCAAACGGCAAAATTCGATACTGCCATTAAAATAGAGAAGCAAAAACCTGCTGTTTTGCAGGAGAGCTGAAGGTTGAGCAAGGAAGATTTGACTCTTGTACGCCGTTTATCTGGTGGTGGAGGCAGTGCTTTTACATCTCATCAGTCACGAGGTAGGCCAGCGAGAGGGATGGACTTTTATACACGAATTGTGCCGATTCTTCCAACAATATAATACTATTAAAATTTGTATGTCTATTTTTGCGGAGATGATAATTTTAATTATTTGAATAAGAGAATTATATTTGATCTGTAAGACTAGTATGTATAAAAAAATTATTTATATATATATATATATATATTAAATATATTATAGTAATTGAATAATATAGTAATATATCTATTTATAGAATAATAAAAAATAAATGTGAGTAGAAAAATTATAAAAAGATGTTGATTTGATTGTAAAATTATTAGTTAATTATAAAAAATAAAAAAAATTTAAATTTAAATAAAATTTATATAATAAAATTTTTAAATCATGATAAATTGTAAAAAAAAGTTAGAAACCAACATGGCCTATACTTTTATACACGTCTAAATTTATATATAAGTCATAAAATTATTATAATTTAATTAACACAAATAAATTTATTGAGTATTAAAAATATTTAAAATAATAAAATAACGAAATATCAAAAAATCTTGAGAAAAAAGAGAAATTTTGAGAAAAATACAAATAAAAAATCAAAAGAAATTTAAATAAAAATTACTTGACTTCACATTGTGCAAAGAAATTCAAAATAAAAAATGATAAAAATTAAAAGAGCTTACAGGTGATAAAATCTGTGAGAATGTAGAAATATAAATTGTAAGTCAGATGAAAGAGAGAAAAACGATAGACAAATAAAAAATGTTTAATATAAGAATAGTTATGTAAATTTATTTTTTTGTAATTAAATATTTTTATTAAAATAATAATTTAGTATAAATAAGCAGAAAACATTATTTAAGCAAGTAGGCTTATCAATTACGGAGCAGATATAGATCCAACATTAGAGCACATGTAGCATGAAATAAAATAATTGGTAGATCTACCGAAAGGTGGAATAAATGCAAGTCTACAGCTTGCAGCTGTTATCTGAATAGCGTTTTTGTAGTTTCGGAGATGGTTTTAGTCTCATATTAAGTTCTTTATTTACTCCGTGGCCACTAGTAGTGCTTACTTTTAATTTTTAAAAAAAAAATAGGAAAAGAAGATGACAAAGTAAATAGGGAAAGAGATCAATTTTGAAATTCTCAAGCACATATTAATTGTAACAATAAAAATATAAGAGCAACTACTCACCATAAATAACTTTTGGAAATTAGAGAGAAAAAAAAAAAAGGGTGTGGGGTGCTTTAAATTGGACAATGATTTGGTGCGAAACAATTATAGTTCAAGCTTTTGAATAAATTAAACAAATTTCTATGCTCCAAATAAAAAGGAAAGGAAACTAAAGAGGGCGTGTGTATACATATTTCTGGGAACCACCATCGACCATTTATATTTTTAATTTGATCTATTTATATTTTAATTCCCCTTGAAACGTATTAAGGGCTAGGCTAAGTTTCACTTGAATGTATTCTAATAATTTAATTTTCTTTATCATTTAAGCTTTGCTGAGAATGAGAATTTGAAGATGGGGAAAGACAACGATTTGATTAATGACCAATTAATCTTCTAGGAAAATGACAAATAACTGGAGGAAGTTTGTGAATGTGAACTTATAGATTGAAAGTGGGCTGGCATTGCATGTAACGGGCAGACAGAAACATTATTGCATCCGACAAGTCAAAGGGTTGACCTCAAATTAATAATGTTGACCATATTAACGCTTACGATACATCGACCGCACATTCGGGGCGTGGGGGGCACGCACCACAAATGTCAACTCGCTCTATGTCTTAGTCAACTCTGAATTTTGTTGCACTAAATTTTCAGCTGGGCTTGCCACAAGTTTCCATGTTTGAATTTTTATTACAAAAAACTGTTTTTTTTTCTTTTATTTCCGGAACCCAATAATAATAAAGTAATAAACAGAAATGGGCAGAATGCATCAACAATTCAAAGATGTTTTTTCTCTCTGTCTTGGGAAAATAAACATGATGAGTTGTGGGGTTTTGGAGGGACACGTGAGTCTGCCTTGAAGTTTCTTCCCAAATTAAGGAAGCCTCAAGTTGCAAGGCAGAAGCATGGACAGGACGTTAAAAGGTCCAATTAAACAAACTTCTTTCCGACCAAATGTCCCAAGTAACAACAAACATGGTACAGCTCCTCCTAACCTACTCCTATTTATTTTATCTTAATTTACCTCTCAGTCAAGTTATGTTTAAGCATGTTTTTTTTTTTTAAATTGTATTTTGTAAAAAGTGTTTAAAAATTTAAAAATAGATAAATTGAAATTGTGTAATGATTGTAGTATGTATTTTTAAGTGGTACTTTCTAAAAAATTTTTGGATTACTTTTCCAAAATATCATTGCATGATTATTTAAATTAGTAATGTGTATGTATTGTTATCTTTTGGCCGGTACTTTGGGTGAAGATATATTTAGTTGTTAAATGTTAATTATGGCATTTTCTTTGTTCACTTTATTATTGTACTTCCTCCTACCAACGCCACCTACTTCATTAAATTTTAATGAAAAAAATGAGACTCGGGAAATTTCTCCTTTTGGTTTAATTGTCAAAAAAACTATTTTTTTCATAAAATTGCTATTGAATAGTGATGCTTTTGCTTATAATCAACCCATCAACTTCCTCCAAGATTTGCATATCCACACAAATGACAAAGAAGAATACTTTATCTATTATGAGAATGTCTTTTAGTGTCGGGCGCACACATGAAATGTCTATAATGTAGTTACTATCTAGATTTAGGCGTAACAATATAGACTAAATGCTGCCGGTGTGCATTTATATAATGATATGTAATAAATGTAATCCAAAGTTCTAAATTTGTTTTGTAATAAAAAATATATACGTGTGCGTGCATGGTCCAAGCTTAAAATTTAAATTAGAAGAAATTCGATAGGAAAATATCAAACTCATTTGTGGTCAAAGCCTACTAGTAAATCCTGCCCAACCTAATTCCCATGAGCATGCTGTCATGTCACCTCACAATTCATATATATTGAACGTGGAACATTAATTTCTTATTACCCCTCTGAACCACTCATATTTCATCTTAGACTCGTCAACATGAAAGGTTGGTTACTTGTTTGAAGAAACGTATATTTTGCCACATAAGGAATTAAATTTAGGGAGGAAGTCAATTGCTTTAATTTCATCTGTCGAATGTCAATTTGAAATCCGCGAAGATTTAGTGTGTATTTTTTTTTCTTCTAATTTTGAAGTTCAATAAGTTTGAAATTTCTTGAATTTGAAATAGATATTACATATTGTTTAGGAGTCAAATACTGAACCAGTGAAGAATTAATTTTATCATTTGAAGAAACTTCCTTTGCCTTTGGTCGATAATTTTCGAATGAAACTAAAATGAAACGAAAAGGCTCAATGGATTAAAACAAAGCCTCCCAATGGGCTACAAACTTTACAATAACAATGATTCAATAGATGACTCTGGGCCCTAAATTTGGGCTCCCTCACAGTCTGACCGTCTGGACAGAACAGACTAAAATAATGTTGAGAGTGGGATTCGAACCCACGCCCTTTCGGACCAGAACCTTAATCTGGCGCCTTAGACCAACTCGGCCATCTCAACGCTGGTGGTAAGTTATAAAACCTACTTAATTAAACTTATTAAATTATAAAAATAAATCAAGTGTATGGGTATTTATGCACATGTCCAGTAGGGCAATGTATTTATGCATGCCCTGGTAAAAATTGAAGGCCCATCTCACCACCTCTACGCATGATGTTCCCATAGAAACTTCATTTTGTCGATTTTTTTTTGTGATATTAGCCGTTTAATTTCAAATTTGTAGCAATCTAAGCCTAGTAGCAGCTTCCTTACCAAGAATAAAACTTTGTCATGATATGGTGAAAATTGGATCTCACGAGAGGAGGGGCCTGTGCCTGCAAGACTTTCTGAATCTGTATATGCGATGCTGATCAAAAGACGCTTCTTCAGATTCTATGAAGTAAACTTGTAATGTGGAATCTCATCTTGGATACCTCCTTACGGATACATGTATAGAGTCTATAGACTAACTACATCCAATCAAAAAAACCAAAAAATGAAAGACTGCAGTATGAAGAATACGAGACAAAATAGAACATGAGATGCAAAAATGCACAGGTGTTGTATCATCAATTGTCCGTATAATGAATGGTTAACTGTGTGGTTGCAGGGATGAGTATTTGCATGTGAAGAAGCACGGCAAAGTTAAGAGACTCATTGAGAATTGGTACAACCGTGTGGTTGACTTCACAACCACGGATTTCAGTGAGATGGCATTTATGGCCAACTATTCATTCCATTTTCCTGATCCGCGGTTCAACCCCGTCTCTAGAAATGGCGAAAAGGCGGGGGAGGGACCGAGGATGGCTTCTCCCTATGCCCCATTTCTCGTAATTATCTCTGTCCCGTCGCCCACCCCAGTCCTTGCGAGTGGCAAGAAAAAATATTTAATTTTATGTTAAAAATTAAATTTTTTAAAAAGTAAAATCTTGATTCTCATTAAATATTTTATGTAATTAAATACCCGTTTATTCTTTATTCTAATTAATAAATTTTATAAATTTTTTGTATGACCAAATATACTTACAAGTTATAAAGTTGTAGTATTTTAAATATTAAAAATAAAATCGTTTAATATTGAAACTAGAGTAATAATAAAATATGCAAAAATGATTTGTGAAGAAAGAAAATTTAAAATAAATTACATATAAGAACAAATTAAAAGAAAGGATATATTTTCCTACGCGGCTGCATTGACCTTTTACTTTTCTAATTTGTATCTTAATAATATAGAAACAGAAACTATTAAAATTCAATATTATTTGAAGATTGATCAACATAAAATTCGTTTTTTGACTGAGTTTTGATGAAATCTAAGGCAAGTTTTAATTCAACTATTATCCTCATAGAATAAAAGCACAGTATATCCCATTCACTATAGACATACCAAATGAAAAGAATCACTATACAAGTAAATAAGTAAATTAATATATACACGAAATGAGTATGTGTAAAAGCAGTCAGCAAAGTTGAGCTTAATTAAAATGATCTGGCAAAGTTTGAGATTTTGGTATTTAATGCATCTATAAGAAAAACAATACGTTTATATTTGGAAGATTAAATTAAGAATTAACAAATTGCTTCGTGCAAGAGACTTCCGACATGTATCAGAGCCATTCAGACCAATTCTGGATACGTTCAAATGGATCAGATCCATTACTCACTCAAATTCAGAATTCGTGATCAAAATTCAACAAGTATATGTTTATGGTAGCATCCACACTTATTTTCATATCTCCATGATTAAATATAAAAAAATCTAAATTATTAATGTACCTGAATTAGTCAGCACATAAACATTGTTGACTATTGAGCCAAATGTCCCGTTTCGTTCATCCCTTATCTTGAGAAATACGAATCTCAATTTCTAAAATGTTTTGAGTTTTAGTAGTCCTCAAATAAAATCATTGAACTACGCAAAATAATGCGAATATTTTCACCATATGGTAATGCAACGTTTTACAAATCCACTAGGTAGCACAGTTTTGACGACCAACGACTCTACGGGCAGCAATGCTCATAAATATCTAAAGAAACCAACTACACAATCACAGTGAACAGTGATCTGAGGACAATATGGTAATCCAACACTTGAACCATTAGATCATTAGAAGTGATTTGGCTTCTGGAAAATATAATTGCCGGTAATTGTGGTGAGGGTTGCTCCGCGTGGGTTACTTCGTCATCTTTCTATGTTTGTCGCCTATTATTCCCCAATAAATTGGATTTATTTGCTCAAAGGTATATCACGGGTTTTCCAAATAATTAGTCTTTATCCATGGAAAGAAGGCACAAACAAAGCTGACAGAACAACATAAATGAGTACTAAGAACTAATTTTTATGTTCTTGTTGCCCTGTCATCACCTACAGAGCAGTGCAGTGGAGTTATTAATCAGTCAGTCCAACAACATTGAGTAGGAAGCCTTGAAGTAACATTACAAAATCTATCACTTCTTGAAGCAGAAAGGAAGCTTTGAATTGCTGCTTGTGATAAAAAAATTTATAAGCTCCCAAGCATTTTTTAGAGTTAAACCAAACACCTTTAAAAGCAGGGCAAAAATAAAACAAAATAAGATAAAAGTACATTATCCAATTCGTTGATGCAAATGTAGTAAAAGATCTTGTGTCTGTTAGACATGGATCAAAGATAACGACCAACATGCTAACTAGACATACAAACACGCCATCATTAGGATCTACCATTGTAGCCCCCAAAGTACGCTCATCGACAAACCTCTGCCTCCGCACCCACCACAGAGTTAAAAACGATTAATCGACAGACGGATTTGAATCCTTGACATGCTTTGTTTGAGAAATATAAGGGACAGAGACAGTTGGTACCATGTTCCGCATGTACCTTGAATGGCAAGTGGAATAGTAACTAGAGAACAAATATCTCAACTGATATTTAATGGCCATCATGTTGCCATAAGAAGACCACTCAAATTCCCCAAAAGTCGAACTGCAAGGCATTTCTGCAGGTAATTACAACTTAAATATAACAAACATATCCCATAAACACAATTCAAGGAGAATAGCATGCAGTCTTTTGGGCTTTAGAAAACTAAAATAGGAGTAAATCACTACTCTGCTGGCATATTGCTCAAGGCAATGAATTTAAAAACTGTTGTCGAGAGGACGAGAAAACATGAAATTAAACAATTTAAAGCATGCCGAAAACCAGCCTACCACTTCAACAGTACTCAGTCCTGCCTTAGGCATTTCCGAAAATCAAACTTGAAGAAATATAGGATAAATATAGGTAGGATGTGCCAGGAAAGTTGAAAATTTGCTCTCCAACAAAAGCTAAAAACACATTACCAACTCACAAGACAAGAAAAACAGAAATGGAATCATGCAAAAATTAAATTAGAACTCAACTATATAAATTTTAGTAATTATCTACTAGTTTTGTTTCAATTTATCTTCGTTAGAATTCTAGTTTATCTTTTTGTAACCCCACTCTGTAGCATTGAGACTTTTCAATTAAATGGAAGAATACAAGCTTCCAATTTCTCAGGATTCGAGAACCATCATTTTAGCCACATTAATATTTCTTCTACTTTGAAATATAGAAAACTAGCCTTTAATGGGTTGATAAAGGAATGAATATATGAATGGAATGAATATTGTAGTTATTTCAAGGTTGGATTGTATAAGGAATGGGAAAAGAATACAATTGTTATTTGAATTCATTTCCATTAGTGGCAAATAGACATAAACATATAGATAATATGAACTTACTTATAATGAAAATTTTTTTCAGTATAATTGTGCATTAAAAATTTAATCAGTACTTATATTTTTTAATACTTAAATTAGTTAAAAAAATAAAATCTACATAATAAAAAAGCCTACCACACAAAAAATCATTTATTTACCAATTGAAAAGCATCATTATTTTTTCTTGTAGTATAGAGTTCAATTTTTTTTTACAAAGAAGCTAATATAGAGGTAATGAAAAAATTATGTCATTTAAGAAGAAGATAGAAATAAAAAACTATAAATGAGACTGTAATTGTAGAAAATATGATTTTATGTGTTGGCACATGTTTTTTTTAAAAGGCAAATGTGTACTTGATTGTATAAATATTATTTTACATTACTTACACAATTAGAAAACTGCTGGATTGGTCCATCCCAAATCAATTTAGGACAACTTTTTGGCCATCTCAAAAAGCCTGTTTCAAATTGATTTAAGAAGGCTTTTTGGAAGCTATCTCAAATTTTGGGATAGTTTTGAAATAACTTTTTTAGATTGTCCCAAAAGGTGTCTTGTTCGTACTTTGGGATGACTATTTAGAATAATTTTGGGATGACATTTTTTTTTGATACAACTTTGAGATGATTTTTTTGAGATGGCTTTCAATGGTGGGTCTTTTGAGATAGTTTTGGAATGATTTTGGGAGACTAGGATAGCTTTGCGACGATCTTTTAGGATAGTCTTGGGCTGGCGTTTTTGGGATAACTATTTGGGATGCCTGGTGTAGGCATTTTTTGAATAATTTAAAAGAGTTTTGGGATGGTTTTCCTAATAAAATTTGTTTTTTAACTATATTTTTCATGATTTTTAAAAATTGCATAGTGTGAAGGAAAGTACACTTGTATGCAAATACCAAACTTTTAATTGAAATAGTTAATTTACAAACCAACAATATTAATTAGTACAATGATTAAAAAAGCCTGCATTGTTTGGAAAACATATATCAAATGCACTTTGGGTAATCATAAGCTACATCAATCATTAGTATCCAACCCCTCCTCATCGTCTTCTTTGCCATCCTTAGTAGGATGCAATGTGCTAATTGAACCTATGTTGAAGTCATTTTTGAGGTTAACAAACCTCATAAATTCATTCAATGTTGCCTCCATGTGCTCAAACCTAGATCTCGTGTTCTGCAATCTAGATATCGCGCCCTATATCTCCATTTCATTTTGATTTAGCTTTTCACGTGGCACTTTAGCTCAGGTTGCATGGATGTAGAGGAAGAAATAAATGCTAATCGTGAATAATTTTTAAAAGATTTTGTCTTGGACCTCATACTTGGCAACCTTCTTTTTTTTGAAATCTTCCAAAGTTGACACCATGAGATTGCTGCTGTTAGAGCAAGCTTGACTTGTGCTCCCAAATCTAGATGCCTATTCACCGTTGACATCTTCTTGAATCTTTTGTATTGTCTCCTACAACATGTAAACAAAATTCACATAATAAAATTTATAGGAATTATTTGACATGCAACAACTAGCATAAAACTTTAACTTACAACTTGAGATTGAGCATATGGACTTGACCATTCTTTAGCTACATTTTTCCAACCCTTGGAGTATAGTTTCAAGTGAGTGAAAGGTTTGCTCAAAGTTATCTCCTATTTTAATTTGAAACATGTGAGATTAAGAAACGCATATATGATGTACGAGAAATAAAATACAACTACCATAGATACGAGGTTTACTAAACAATTGCCATGAGCTGACATTGATATAGATTTGCCTCGATAGATCGTTGAAGCTAAGGCAGTGTTAGCAATGTGGTTGGCTTTATTTATTTATTTTTTTCATGTATATCTCTATACGTGTCCTCTTTCCATTGAGCCAACATTTGCTCCCATTTGTCCATGGGAACCCTATTGGTCTTAGTATTAGAAACTCTTGCCTAGTGTAAGTCCTTTTCCAACAATTCAATGTTTGGCCAACTTGAAATTCTTCTCCATGAAATTCAACTTGGTTTGATTCCAAGTGAATTGTTCCTAAAAAAAAATTTCAACATGAATGTAGTTATTACGCAAGTAGTGAGAGATAAATGTTTGGCCAACTAACCTTTTTAAATCAATGTACGCACAGTGTGCTTTTTACATACCACAAAGCCATAAAATCACAACTTCGCAATGTGTTTTTAAGAGACACACATACCTTAAACTATTTAAACCAAAATTCCCACTACTCCATTGGTATGTTGGAATATCATATTTAGGCATCATTTTAATTATTAGTTATGATATACCCTATGGTGCCTGTCACCTTATGTAAGACACTACACATAAATAACAAGACAATTACAATTATATTAAAGGTGTTCATTAAATAATGTAGTGAGATAGCTTAATGTTTTTGAAAAAGGAAAATTATCTTACTAAAATGAATGAGGTGTCAAGTGGATAAGGCCTTTACTTCACCAATGTGACTCCTGTGACATGGGCGTAACTGGTGAGGGAACCACCAATGTATTGTCTTCACCTTCGATTGAAGTTGAAGGAGTTTGTGTGGATGGTATTAAGGAAGATGGTTATATTTGGTGCATGGGTTTTTGTGAACTTAGGGGTTGAGGTGAAGATGATGATGCATTGGTTCATGTGTACAAATATGTTGTTGCTCTTCATCGTCTTGTGGTGTGACAGGCATGCGAATCTTGCTCGCATGCCCTCCTTGGACACCTTTGCCTTTTGATGTCCTACCTTTGGTAAATGCTCTTCGAGTCATATTATACAATTACATGTTAAGTTAGGTGTTGTTATCTAAAAGACCAAAACTTATATCAATATTGCATATCATTCGACAAGTTAAGCCAAAACACCAATAGACAATGTAAGCTAAACCAAACCATTTAAACTAAACTCCAAACAAATTGTGGAGTACACATGATGTAACCCAAACCATTTAAGTTAAACCCCAAACAAATTGTTTCCAAAACAACACTAATAACACATCTCATGCTTATAAGCATAAATAATAAAATTTCAAATAGCACAAGCCACAGTGCTAAATTAGATCCAAATTTAATTGTAAACCTAAAACATCACATGAATTTCACAAGTATAATGTGGGAAATATATATACCAATTTCAAACCTTAACCAAAATAAAAGAAATAAGCAATCAAAAATATTGAAATAGAATTCATAACACCAACCACCATTTCATATTTATTCTAAATTTAACCATAAACCCAAAATATCACATAAATTTCACAATATACACCAATTTCACACCCCAACTAAAATAAAGGACATAAACAATCAGCAACATTGAATTAGGATTCATGGTAAAAGCCACCATCTCAAATTTATTCCAAATTTAAGATAACGGGCTCGATGGCCCAAAATTTGACTCCAAGACCGGCCATTGAGCATGATTGTCTCGATGGCCACTTTAAAGTCTAATGGAGAGGCTATCAAGTGGCGGTGAACCAAGTTGTCTTGATGTGGTTGCTCGATGACCGCCCTAAAACTTTTTGGAATGGCCATTGAGTTGGTTGTTGAGGCGTTAAAGCTCAACGACAACTCTAAGATGTTATGGATAGTCATTGAGCTTTACTTCCTTACGGGTGTGCTTGACAGCCACTTGAGAGTTGATATGTAAAGGCTTGATAGCCATTTTAGATCTTTCAGGAGTAGCTGTTAAGCAAGTCATCTTAACAGTGGTGCTTAACGACCGCTCTAGTGGACTTTGGAGTGGCCATCGAGACAATCATGCTCGATGGCCATCAAAAGAGGCTTCGTTAGTCTAGTCATCTCAATGACAAGCTCAAAGAGGCCAATTGTATAAGTATGTCACAAAGGCAACTAAGAAAACTCACCTAAAAATTGCATTCTACCTCACTGCACACTAATTTCTTCCTTCAACGTTGCATTTCTTCTTCAAATCAGGTATTTTTTCTTACTTATCATAGATTTACTTAGTTTTTAACATAAATTAGATAGAGTTCTTTGAGTATTTCAATTACATATTTTGCATTGATGGTAAAGCTTGGTTATGTGATTATTTACTTTATAGTTTGTGGGAGAGTCTTGAAAATGTTATAATATATGTTTGAAGAGAAGTTTGAGTGTTGGTATTGTTGATGTTTTTTAGGTTTGTTTGAATAACAAAAAGATTGTTTCAATAGTAAGAGATTGGATTGCTAACAAAGTGCTCGATGAAATATATTATAGAAATGTTGCTTTTAATTATGAACTATGGTGATTGTGTGTGTTAGCAAGTGAGTAGATAGGAGAAATGAAAACATAGATTAAGGAAAATATGTCCATCTTGGATCTATTCACTAGTTATATGTAATATTTTTTATGAAAATGTGTCTTTTGATGAATATAGCTATATAAACATGATATGTTGTTTTTTGAAGGCAAATAGCTCCCAAAATATCATAAGAGGTTCCCTCATATAACCAAAATGTAATTCCTGACTGTGGTATAGTAAAGGAAATGAGGTAATATAGGCTCTACAATTATACCATTAACACATTTGAGTTGAGGTAGTTTACACAAGATTCGGAGCAGCATGTAGTGAAGCTTGTTGTAAGGGAATTCTATGCCAACAAGCCAAGCCACAATACGATGACTCATAGGTGTAGGGGGTTTGAGGTAGTTTTAAGCCTAGTACGATCAACCGCATTATTCGGGCACTGAATGGGGCTCACAGCGCATGATTCAAGTAGTTGTGAGAGATGAGATAGGTTATAAGGGAGGTGGCTCCTACACTTTGCCCTAGTGGAGTAATGTGGACAAACTTCCTATCTCCAATCTATTTTTAGAGGCTTAGGACTTGACGTTGTGGCTAAGACATGGTGGTATTTTATAACAGCATGTGTACGTCTTATTGGCCACCATTTGACATTGACTAGGGAACATATAGTGTTGACATATTAGTTGAGCTTGAATTTTGTAGTATAATAACTTATGATTGCGATGCATGTTATTTTATACAATAGACTCTATGGAGAATAATTCTCATCGTTACTGTCATCTTCATCCTCATTGTCTTCATCCTTGCTCCTAACAGATGAGCTATCATCTTTGGAGGTCCCCCAACACTAGAAAGGGAATTTGCAAAAATATGTGAACTTGCATGGTCTCATTACAGTCGATGAATATGTGTATGCCTTTGGGGTCATGTAACATTGGCGCATTGGATGATGTTGTCCATGACAGACTGATGTTATTTTCTGGCTAGCAAGGGACTTTCGTCCATTGCACTTCAACTGTACTTTGATCTTTAGTCTTATAGACTATCTTCCAATCATGCCTATCACATCCAATGCTCGGCTAATCGGCATAATACACCTGGATTGCTTACTAGGCCAAAATAAATAGCTCCTCTATTCTATACATTCTCGAGTGGTTAACATTGACGAGTTGATATTTGGGATGCATTTTCAGACCATGTACTGGGTCTAACTACTTGCATTTGAATAACATAATACACATACTAGGCATGTCTGAATACTCGAATTATAGATTCAAGCACCCTAAAAAAAAATCATACTCAAAGTTGTAGGATAATGAACGGACACAAACTCTAAAGTTCATCATCATTCTCCCTTTCCTATACTCATCAGTCTAAAACTTATATCCATTAATAAGGTATTCAGATAATACCATAATGTGATTACTTAGACCCTCAGCCAAACACCACTTCAGTAGATCACCCACGTTGTTAAGTGGATTCTTAACCTATGATTAATGAGACAATTGAGTTTGAAAAGTGAAACATATATACTAATTTACACCTCACAAGAATTATTTATTCTCTTACATATGATTAAAACCATGGTAGGAAATGTTAGGCCACAATCTTATGCATAAGGGGGTCTTCCTCATTGTATTGGCTCATGAAGATCCTATGTGGCATTTTTATCCAATTAGGTACATATGTCTCTGTTGCATGTCGCTTGGGAGAGGTGAGAAAGTGAGGCTACTATCAATGAGATACACTACCTAGATAATTAAAAATCAACAATGGATGGCATGGTCTAGCCGTGGGCCCTGGAGCATTACGTGCGGGTTTTGTTTTCCTACTAAGGACATGGGACTCAAAATAGTAGAAGGTAAATATAGCTATCTCTTCTATAATATAAGCTTCACATATTAAAGCCTCCACATTTTCTTGGTTTCTAGCCTTTTACTTCAATGTGTGAAGAAACCTAAACACAATTTACAAAGTCACAAATGACACATGAGCATGGTAATTAAAAAAAAAAATTGAGTGAATGAACCACTAACCTAAACGACTTCTTCAAGGCAATCATATGCCAGTACTCTTGAAAGTGCAGATGAAATTGTACAATATCAAAAATCAAGTTATGAAGAGGAAATATGTCTCTTGGAAAATGAGATAAACAATGGATGAAAGATCCTTAGTACTTAAGACAAAAGTATTTGGATCATTTTATGGTCCCCATTCCAAATGGAAAAGATTAAATTTATTATGAGAATATTCTCAAATTCACAAAGTCATGTGAAATTGAACATTTCAAGGCAAATAATAGCCTTCAAATTATTTACAGTAAGATTTATATCAAAAAGATCATTACTTCCAAAGAATGGGAATTTCAACTCATAGCAACAGAGAATAAACTAGAGTGCCTAATGTTAGTTTTGGTATAAATGACTCGTGAACGAAACGTCTAGAAATATATATTTAATTCCTTTTCAGTTGTAGCTAGCCTATCGCACAAGAATTGATAAATTGAGAACTTCATTTTTCCACATAAAATTAATGTTTTACACTGCGCTTTACTATCATGTAGGGTCTCACGTTGCCTTGGACACTAATTGATTAACTAGATGAAATGACAAGTTATTAGCCGAAAACTGTAATACCAATGCCATTGTTTGTAATCTAATGATATACAATTTTATTATTCTACTGGTTAAAGTGAATGAAATGAAATGGTTTTAACATTTGTTTAATTGTATGTTCTTTTTTTTAATATAATAAACGATATTTTATTAATGAGGTGTATCAAAAGATTTAATTATATATTCGTTGTTTTTCCTACCACAATTAAAATATCAAATCGATATTAATATATTTCATAAATTTTGTGTTTTCATTTATATTTTTCTAATAATTTCTTATCATGGTAACATGGTTGATGTGTATTGACATCTTCTCTTGACAACGCCTACAATTAGCTTGACAGTCTATCTGCAGCTTGGGTAGCTAAGCAATAGGTTAGACGGCTAACAAACTATGACGATTGATGCATTTTATAAATAGCTACCCCATCTATCAAAAGCTACACAACTTACAAAGCAATTTACTGTTTTTGGAAATTGAAATTTTGGGAAAAAGAATCCACATCAATGGCATTGTCTGTAAGAACTTGGATTTTTAAAAATATATACACGAGTAGTGGAATATATATATATATATATATATATATGTATCATGGAAGAGGCTAGAGAATAGGAGGAGAGAGTGTTTCTAGCTATCTTGCCAACCTAGGCTCTATGTTTCTCGAGGAGCTAGTTATCTTAGCCAAGTAGGCCTTGAATATTCCCTTGGATTGTTGAGCAAGGCAATCTTGGAAGTAGTCAACATAGCTTTGGCCAAAAGGGACGTGACAGCTCAAGGTATGAGTAGGGAGGAGCGTCTCTAACTCAGAATAACACCAATTTTGCGGCCTAGTATGCTTGGTGTTCTAACTCTATAAGGAGATGACATGCCTTGCCGTGAACTAGTTCACAGGGGACATTCCTATTGGTATTTTAAATATAGTCCTATATACCATAATGTATCATCTAACTTTTTGGTCTAATCCTTCCTATTCAGATTTACAATGGTCTCTAAAATATGCTTTAATTCCCTATTTGACACTTCAATTTGACCATTTGTTTGGGAGGATAGGGGTTGCAATGTGATGGGATACACCGTAGACATGCCTGATATGCGTATTATGTTATTCAAATGCAAGTAGTTAGACCCAGTACATGGTCTGAAAATGCATCCCAAATGTCAACTCGTCAATGTTAACAACTCAAGAATGTATAGAATAGAGGAGCTATTTATTTTGGCCTAGTAAGCAATCCAGGTGTATTATGCCGATTAGCCGAGCATTAAATGTGATAGGCATGATTGGAAGATAGTCTATAAGACTAAAGATCAAAGTACAGTTGAAGTGTAGTGGACGAAACTCCCTTGCTAGCCAAAAAATAACATTAGTCTGTCATGGACGATATCATCCGATGTGCCAATGTTACATGACCCTAAAGACATACACATATTCATTGACTGTAATGAGACCATGCAAGTTTACATATTTTTGCAAATTCCCTTTCTAGTGTTGGGGGACCTCTAAAGATGATAGCTCATCTGTTAGGAGCAAGGATGAAGACAATGAGGATGAAGATGAAACTAGCCAATCTATGAAGATGAAACTAGCCAATCTTTATATAATCATTATTACTAGCCAACAACACTTCATAAACAATGAGGAGTTGATTTAACCATGAATAACTACAAACACGAAACACACTTTGTAGAAAATATGCCTTAGCTGAAGCAACATTTCTATTTCTTTTAAGAAAAGATTGTACTATATGATGGAGGTATAAATTTAGATTTCTAATTCTTCATGCAGATAGGCCAATCTCTAAGCTGCCACGAGCACTATTTGCAATCTACAATCCCAAAATAGGGCTGGGTAAGCCTTTTTGAAAATGATCTTCTAAACTTTTGTTTGTCATGTACTCATATATGAGTAGCCTCTGGATGCCTCTCTCTCTTGCCACAGTACAGTATCCTATAAGTTTAACAAGATTCATATACTCCAGAATGCTTAGAAACTGCACTTCTGCCACTTAATGTTTGTGATCCTAAAAGTGATCAAAACAAAATAGAATAAATTTGTGTTACCGTTGGTTTTAACCCTTGACATTAACAAAACTTCTACGTTGGAAACCAGCTGAAGATAAGAGTAATATAGTTCAACAAAAAGAGTTTTCAAATAGATATTTTAACATGAGTTTTAGGGAAGATACACGACATTTAAACTATGCCGGTTGTCAATTCTAGAAAATAGTTGCTTTATGCTTTATGTATTTTATCCTACTTATATACAACTAAATATTTTTTCCAAAAATTTGAATTTATTTTTTAATTTTGTAAAATGCCTCGTATATAAATTTTTAATTATCTTCTTAAATAGCAAGTGATTATTTCCTAATTTCTGTTCACTTTAATGTGTTTTAGAAGATTCTTGCTTATATAAGAAATTATGATCTAACTTATTCACCAATTACCAGTTGAAGTGTATTTGTACCCTCTAATTGCATTAAAATTGATAAAAAAAAGTGTTAATCTTACCTCATTATATACTACGGCTGTGGTTCAACTAAGAAGATTGGATCCAACTTGTATTGTTTGCGCTTTGCAACGCCATTACCAATGACTAATCTATTTTTATTCAAGATAATAAGTTCCAAACAAATTCTAATGCAGTCTGAAAAATTATTTAACTTGATATGCTTTTTCTACAAAAATGTAGTATATAGATGGACAAGTTTGTATGTATATGAAAAACAGCATTCCTAGAGTCTTGTAGTTGTCTTTGTAATTAATTACGTTACGTATTATTTTGTCATTTTACACAACACAAAAACAAGTAATACCCACAAAACAATTCACGCACTAAATTTGATGAATATTACTATATTCACAATCCTAATAGAGTTCTAAAAAATAAAATAAAATAAAATAAAAAATAACCGAACTACTCGGACTCGATAACACCCCTGATCTGGTCATCGCATCAAGTGGCCTCAAAGGGAGTGTATTGAATTTCAAATGATACTCAGTCCCTGTTCTAATTTCTTTTTCTACCTATTTTCTTCTATAGTTTTTTATTCAAAAATAAAAAAGAAATCAGAAAATTCAAAAAAGAAAAAATGAAAGGGCTGAAAACTCTGTGGTAGAGGAGCTAGCGCCGCCCGTCGCTCCCTTCGTTGCTGTTCAACAAACCAAATCGTTGCCACTGCCCCAGATCGCCACTAGAGCAAGCATAATTGGCACCGCTTCCGCCGTCGGAGCGCACTGCCCCCTGTCGTGCCACCATTCCCGTCGAAGCACCGCTGTCATGACCGTGGACCGCTGCGTTCGCTATAGCCAAGAACTGCGCCTACTTGCAGTCGGACGTACACCGTCGACTCCAGCGCTCAGGTTGGCCGCGCCATTGTCTACCCCCCGCCGACACTGTTACCAATCCAGTCGCTGTCCACCACCAGCCTGGGCAAAGAAACCCAAACAGGTTGGTCTGTTTGGTAGGCTAGATTTTTTTTTTTCCTCCACTTGGTTAGGACCTTGCTTGGAGAAAATTTGCTAGGGGTGACTGGGCCAACTTTCTGTCAGTATTAGTTCGGCTGGACTGTTATAGTTGGGTCAAAGAATGTGTTGGACAAAATTTTATTTTGGGGCCTTCTTTTGCGCTGTTAGACTAGTTTTGTTGGACTACAATTTTTGTTATCTTTGGATCGATTTTGGCTCATGTTAGATTGAAAATTAATCAGACTCGGGGATAATACATATGATATGAGATAACTTTCGAAGTCATTGACCAGCATTAACAACACATTGGGGAATTTACTAAATGGAGGGCGCTGTTTGGAGGCTTCTAGGAGGAGACTAAGTCGGAGATATTATGGAGATGATGACACGTCAGAGAGGATGGACAAGAGTGCTAAGGTTGTTAAGTGTTTTAATTGTTTTTTAATGGGACATGTTGCTTGTCATTGTACAAGGGAGGAACTTGCAATTCGTCTTGACTTTTGTAACAATGGAGAAAAGCCTATACATAGAAGTGCTACTATTGAATGACAAGGAGAAAAATTGAGAGAGAGAGATTGATAAGGAGGTTGAGAGAGAAATAATGAAAAAATATTGAGATAGTAATTACGAAGGATTATGAGAGTGTAAAAAGAGAGAAAAGAAAAGGAATAAAAGAATTGTAGTGGGAGAGATCAAATTGAAGAGGAATATTCATATGCTCCGTTTAATTATTGTTTGCCATGTTTTTCTAATTTTATTTCATAGGAATTGAGGGAATTCATATACAAGGAGTACCATGTCTTTATCTAATGGTAGATTTTCACATTTTTCTATTTGTTCATTGTTGGTGGATTCGAATGATGAAAAAGTTGAAGGATTGACATGTTCAAGTCGTTGCAAATGAAGCCAATTGTGAAATATCTAGAGACTTTCAGATATTTATATTTAACCTAAGTAGATATGTACTTGAATTGAGAACAATTCAGCCCTTATGATAAGGGGAATGATGTCAGCCTGTGGATAACAATTGAGATTAGATTTGAAAATTGGGCGTGAAGATGTAGTTTATATTTTGAGGATATTATTTTGAACTTTTCACATGTTTTAGGCCTATTAAGGTCTTGGGGTTTATTTTAGTTTATGCTACTTTTTCTAAACAATAATGTTATTTGGTGAAAGTTTTCAATAAAATTTCTTTTCAATTGCTTTCAAGAATTAGTTGAATAATTTTTAGTCTTTGTGAGCAATTCAAAATCGGTTCAATTGAAAGTGAATCCCATTGGACAATAACATATCAATCAATCTTGGTGTATTAATTTGAATCATCTTATCATATCGTTTATTCAGTTTACTTCCACTTTTTACGTCATATACATGATTTACAAAGGCCTAGGCTACGCGGAAAGCTAAGTAGAGGTGAGATAAGATAATGAAGTTGGCGTATTTACTGATCTTATCTATCACTACCATAATGTTATCCTTTTTAATTAATTTTGGTAGACATTCTATGAAATCCATGGTTATCTCTTGTCAAATTCTTTGGTGAATTGGTAGAGGTAAAAGAAGCTAGGATGATGATCACTATCTGTTTTGTTCCTCCAACGTTTATCACTTAATACTATGGTTTTTTCATCTTGACATAGCCCCCTTCAGTAAAATAAGGGTCTGACCCACTTCTATGGGCCTAAAAACTCTATAGCAATTGATCGACAACAAGATCATTGTGGATATTCTCTATAACCTTCTTCATCAATTGTTGGTTCTTACCAATGTAAATCTTATTTGTATACTTTAGAACACTGTTTGTGTAAGAATAATGCTAAAGTGACTCATACATGCTTTGACCTCTTGTATGATTAGCCGAGTATCTGACTCTTCTTTATAGCTCTCTTTAACCTCATTTTAACCATTCTAGTGTTATAATTGTGATGACAAACAACTCCCCTATCTCTTCCCCACAATTGGAAAGTGCATTAACTACTTTGTTCTCCTCCCTCAAATACTTATTTTTATAATCTAAAACCAAAGCTTTGTAAGACCTTACCCCTAATTTGTTGTGGCAAGCTTTTGTGAGTAATCGCTTAAGGCTCTTGTGATTTGGTTTGATAATGAATTGTTTGGCCTCAAAAAAATGTCTTCACTTGATCATAGTAATTAGAAGGGCCAAAAGTTCCTTTTCATAAGTTGAGAGTCCTTAGTTCTTGGGTGATAATGACTTGCTCATAAAGGCTATGGGGTGTGAATCCTGCATTAATACCACTCTAATCCTAGTGTTGCTAGCGTCGGTTTCTAAGATAGAAGTTTTATTGAAGTCAGGAATTGCTAATACCTTGAGCTTGTTTTGAGTTTTTCAAAGGCTTCAGTTGCTTTTATGTCCCATCTAAAGGCATTCTTCTTCATTAGATTTATTAAGACTTTGCTAATTTGGCCATAGTTCTTGATGGATCTTTGGTGGTACTTAGTGAGCCTTAGAAATCTTTGCAACGATTTAACATTCCTTAGAATCAGCCAATTAACCATTGTCTCTATTTTTATGGGTCAGTGATGGCTCCTTCGGATGAAATCATGTACTCAAGATATTCTACTATGTAGTGTACATGAGAGCACTTTTTGAGCTAGACATAAAGTGGATGTTCAATTTGCCCTTGGTAGAGAATTAAATTATTTAGTTCCTGCAAATGATTTTGGTGTGCCCTTGCAACTATATACCAACACCATCAACTTTCTCTCTCTCAATATAAAAATTTAGATAAAAAGTCATTTCTTTTTTTTCTTTTTAATGTAATTTTGGAAAAAGAAAAATTAAAGAAAGAAAAAGAAAAGAAAGAGGTTGGATGGTGTGGCACTCGCTCATCCCTCACAAAACACAAAATAAAATAAATTGGAATCTTGGTTTCTTTTTCAAGTTCAATATCATCACGTTCTTAGGCAACGTTTGTTTTCATTCATACACCTAAAAAATACATATTGCAATCATTACATTTTTAAAATTTTATTTCTATTTATCTTAATTTTACACACTTTTTTATAAAAATATACCTAAGAACATAAACCCAAAAATTAAAACAAACGTAGCCTTAATTCTTTTGCTATTTTTATAAAAGCAACCGCCAACACATGTTGGGCCCATATTTGACAAGGAATTTGTTCCCACTTGGCTCAAATTCACTGCTAAGCCATCAACCTCATTTTTTTTGTCTGTATTATCCTTTGAAAATCTATAATAATAAGATAAATGGAATCTCTTAGATGAGTCAAAAAGACAAGGCGTCATATAGTCGACAAAAACAAACAGAAAAATACAGTTGAAAGATAATTTTGTTTATCTGTTCAATTTATTTAGAGTTGTAAATTAATTGCGTGTCATACGTAAATAAGTCTAAGAGGGAGAGTTAAGGTGTTTTGAAAAAACTAAAATCGGGATAGTCATTTGGTAAAATAATGTCCACACAAACTAAAGTTACCATAAATTAAAAAATTAATAGGTCAAAAGCCAGACAGGATTAACCAGCTTAATTTTGTAACTATGGCGCTCTTCCTTTTTCTTCCTTTTATTCTTTTAGGGTATTTTAATTTTTATCATTTGGTGAACAAATATTTTTAAAGGTGCATGAGTTATGTTAAACCAGCTCGAATGTCTATGTCAAGTGTGAATTTCTAGAGAGGAACAATCTATTTTTACTTTTAGTTTGATCGAACAAATGCTAACAAATAAATTGCCAAATGAGGAACAACAAAAGCAATGACATTCATCCTTTAAAATCAAGGATAGACATTTCATTTCATTCTCATTTTACCTACCTCTTACTTTTCATCACATAATCAAAAGTAATGGGCTTGGATGGTTATACGCAATTCATAATTTTGATTACTTGTGCCATATGGACCTATTATTTCCAAAACTAAACTCAAAATTCATTATACTCTTTAGAAAAAAATCGACATCATTCTAAATTAAGAACTTTCTAAAATTATAGTTAATACTCATATAAGAAACCTTTTTAAAACCAACATTTAAACTATACTACATTGTGATAGACAAATAAACCACCATGTTAAATTCAAACCAAAATACCATATGAATTTCACAACTAATATGGAACAAGAAAAGAAACAAGGAAACTTAAGTAGAATAGTAAGAAAACATGAATTCTATCAAAAATAATAAAATGCAAACTATTGGGTGCAGGGAAATTTCAATTCATTCGAATTATATACACCAATACCAAACCCAAATCAAAATTATCAACATAGACAAGTAACAATTACATTGAAGTAGGATTCACATATTGTTATTAGATATAAAAAAGTTGAAGTATTGTGAACCTGTCTTGTTGCCCTTTTTTTAAAATACATAAATTAAATTGATGAGTGTAGTGAACTAAGAGGAATGTGGTGAAAATTTGATGATTTAGAATGGTATTAAGTTGGGATTTTGTGTAGGGTTGGAGAGAGTTAAGGTTTTTTGGGCTGTGGAGTGAGGAAGAAGATGAAGAAATTGAGGGTTTTGGTAAATATACAGTGGTTTGGCATGGCTTTGGGATTAAATCTCACAAAAATCTATCCCAATTGAAAATTTCATCCTCCCAGATGCATCGTCAAGCTCAGTTGTCTAGACAACGAGCTCGACACCTAGCTAAATGGCCTCTCTAGTGACTCACTAGATTGGTTGTTGAGATGGTCGAACTTGACGACCACACCAGAACTCACTGGAGGGGCTGTTGATGATGAATGTCTTCATAGCCAATCCGTTGAGTCATAGGACTGGCTTTCAAGATAGCTATGATAACTTGCTCGACAACCAATCCAGTGAGTTCTAGTGTGTTCATTGATCATAATGTTAAGACGATCATGCTCGATGGCCACTCCATTAAGTTACTGGATTGGCTATCAAGACATGCATGCTTGACAAGCAATTAAAAAAGACATTGACAAATCTATGTGTGTGTGTGTGTGTGTGTATATATATATATGCATTGCTAACAATGTGTTTGATGAAATATGCATTGCTAACAATGTGTTCAATGAAATGATTAATAGAAATACTTCTAGAATTCTGAGTTGTAGCTACAAGTATTACTTTAAATTATGGAGTAGAGCCTTGGAGCATGTGGTGGATTTGCTAAACATTTGGAATGCAACATGAATCAATGATGGGGTTTTAGTTTTTTAAGCTCTTTCTTATCTATTTTTAACATAAGCATAAGTTCGTTCATTTTCACAACATATGGTTATATCAACATAATTTGTTATTTGTTATAGGCAAATGACTCCCAAAAGATCACAAGAGCATCCCTTTTACAGCGCCAACAAGTTTCTGTCCTAAGAAGCACATGACAAGAATGATGTAATTGCAAACTAAAATGTTATACCAAAACATGGCCTAATACGGGAGACGAGACAAACATTTGATATAGCACCCTACAATTGATGCATTCAGGCAGAGGCAATTAGTAAGGGAACTAAAACATATAATGATGAAGCTAACTGTGTGAAAGTTTGATACTAATAGACGCTTTGGGGGGGGGGGGGGGGGCTTCACTCTTGGATGAGAGAGGTGAAGGTTAGCTTCACCTAGTTGTGCTAAGAGGTTGGAGTAAGGAATGTAATTCAAAAGGTTTCAGGAACACTTTGCTCAGACGGTGTGGATGGACAATGAAGTCCAATCAGCCTTTCGTAGCACTAGGCTTACTGATGTAACTAGGACATGGTGGTATTTTGTAACTGCATGGATGTGTCCCATTCGCCACCATTCCTTATTGACTAGGGGCATATAATATTAACTTATTGCATCTAGGAGCATTTTTTTTCAATGTTGGAGAAATTTTTGTGGATGGGATACAAAGATGCGTGCAGCTATCCCATGAGATTTTAAGGCACCCCCACCTCATCACCAGGTCGTGCTGATAGGTTGGAGTGCAGTTTTAGGTAAGGAAGGAGATTATATAAATTGTGTGAGAGATAAATTTCCCCTGCCTTTAGAGTAGTACAATGTGCTATTGCACAATACGATGCCTGAGCATGGGTTACCAGCCCTTCCCTTTGCCCAACATGGCCCGAGAAATTTGGAGCAAATGATGGTCGCACTACCATATCAAATAGGGTAGGTATTGAGCAGTATGGAAACTTTGGAAGCTCACATGCAATGATAAGATTCATGTATGGAGCATATAGAAGGCTAATTAGCTAATTTGGAGCTCGATAGGGACATTACTACAGTTTGTAGAATGATTACTAATGATATGACATCGATAAGGACAAGGCCACCTATGATCAATGCCATATGATGGTCCAGCACCATGGTGTTGATCCCATGCTTGCATAGCGTAGCCATTTTTAGCTTCATTTATTCACTACCAAGCCACACCCCCCTCCAAAAGAGGAGATGTGGATCGACGGGATGATGTCCTACTACCAGATCATGATATGAGAGGTAGCATCACATGTGATTAGCTAGACTCTGATGGTATCTATTCATATGTCATTTGTATATATTTGATAGAATTTTTTATTGTGTCAATAATAAAAAGTTTTCATATTTTGTTTTTGATATGTTGGTATCAATATAGCAATCAACATAGGATGCACTACATCACAATTGCAATTCTTGGTATATTTGACAACACTACTACGGTAAATAATTTTCATCGTCATTGTCATATTCAACATAACTATATTCATCTTTGCTCCTGTTAGCCGTGATATGATCTACAAAGCTGTCACTACCACTAGAACTAGAATTTACGTCATGATGCAAATGCTATATAGACTCATCGAGATTGACAGATACTTGTATACTTGCAGAGTCATGCAACAAGGAGACCTTAGATGATGTCATCCATGATGGTCTAATGTAGTTATTTTTTAGCTGGTAAAGCACCTTAGTCCACTAGACTTTAATTAAAGACCAAGCTTTGGCTCATTTGGTGCTTAAATAATCTATGTAATATACCTGGACTACATATTGGGCCAAAATAAATGATTCATCTATTTCATGTGATCTCGAGTTGTTTGCACAACGATTTATATTTAGGATGCATCTTTTATCCTCAAATTGGATCAACTCAATTGCACTTGAATAACACAACATGCACAATATGCAATTCTAGGTAGTCGAATTGCAATATCTTTTCTGACTCCCTAAACAAGTCATACTCAAAGTTGTTGTATCAAGATGAATGTACGCACACTCTAGAATTCATTGTTATTTACCCTAACTTGAATTCAATTGTTTAGAACTTGTAGCTATTCACAAAATATTTAGATAACACCGTAACTCGATTACTTAGACCCTAGGCCAAACTATGCTATAATGGATCACAAAAGTGGTTAATCGAGTTCAGAACTTGTGAAATATGACACAATTTAATTTGAATCAAAGATTTGCATTATACAATTCACGAGAATCAACTACTTTCTTACATGTGATTTAAACTATGGAAGGAAATATTCAGCCACAATCATATATAAGAGGGGGTCCTCTTTGTCATACTGGCTCATGAAGATCCTATGCAACATTTTCTCAACCATTTAGTGAGTGAAAATCATATGCATATCATGGCATCATCTAATTGAATAACTACCACATACAAGTGTAACATACCTATAAAAGGTTTCGACTTCAAGGTAGTTGAGAAGTACGCATGTCTTTGCTATGTGTCACTTAGGAAAGGTGGCAAATCAAGTGGTTTGCCTATGGGATGCCCTTTCGGGAGAATTGAAAATAGACCTCGGATGGTATGGTTCAATTGTGGGCCTTAAAGTATTTCACACTAGTTGAGTTCTCTTGCTAGGTACATGGGACTCCTAGTGGTACGAGACAAATATGACTATCTCCTCCAATGTAAATGCTTCACATATTGAAGCCTCCACATGTTCATTACCTCTTTATTTAAATTGTGGAGGAACCTTTAACATATGCAAAAACATAAATGCTGGCACACGAGTATTTATAGTGCATTGTACAAAGTGATTAGATATCAAACCTTTCAAAGGGTACATTCACTCATATTGTATAAGCTCTCTAATGCTTGCCTCATATAGTAAATCAACAATAAGGTGCCCTATTGATTCAAAGAATGCTAGAAAAAAAATATATTCTCTAAGTTTCAAACAAGCAACATTATATTTTCCTCCAGCATCTGATTTTGATTTAAATTCAAAACGGGCATGCAAATTTGTTGATATAACAACCTAATCTTCATTAATGCACTCCACATAAACTCCAAACACATCTCCATAAACATGAATGGAATAGGCCTCTCCATGAACATATGACAATCTTGGCTCATCATAGGATTTAGTCTCAACTCATTCTTGTCAATGTATTGTCTAGTGTTTGATTCATACCCATCAAAAATCTCAAACCTTTCATCCACTCGCATATCACTTGTTTCCGATCCCTGTTGAGTGTATATACAACTTTAGATTTCAATCCCACACTATTTGGGGCCACAACCATCTCTAGGCAATTGTATATGATACCAACATCTTTTCGAGCACTTAGTCTTTCCTTTGTCTTCCCTTTCAAATCCATAAATGTGTTATAGATATTGTCAAACATATGTTTTTCAAAGTGTATGACATCAAGATTGTCGGACAGTGCTACAACTATGACTACTTTGACAAGACAGTGTGTGTGCAAGCCTCGTTTCTTTTCTCATTCTCTTATGTTTCCATTTTATGATAATCTCCAAATTGATAATCATTTGATTCACAACTACACAGTAGAAAGGAATTTAGAGAAGAAAGAAAAATAATAGAAAAAAGAAAAGAAAATAAAAGCAATTCAAAATTTTATATAGTGTTTGGTTGAAAAGATTTTAATAAGAAAAAGAAAAGTTTTTCAAAAAAGAAATAAAATCAAGACAAACTTAAAATAGAAATCATAATTTGAGAAAGAGTAATGTTCAAATAAATAAAAAGAAATCAAATTAGTGCCATTTTTGGGGAGGAACAAGAGGTAAAATAGTTTTCTTTTGACGTGAGGAAAATGAATTTTCCTTTATTAAATTAAAATTTCTCTTTAATTTTTTTTCCAAAGAATTTTACTTCTTAACTAAACAATTGCAAACATTTTTCTTAACATTTTCTTTTTTATTTTCCTCTCTAAATACATAGTGTTAGTTTTTATCATCAACGAACTGCTTTTCGCCAGCAAGCAATGCTGTCAAGCAAACATTGATTAAGCATACTCCGCGCGTGAAGTTTGTACCAACCAAACATCTATGAATATATCTTGTATAAATAATTTGGGGAAATTTGTTTTATTAGCAAGAAGGCTTCCTCAAGATTTAGCTTGCACAAGAAATATTTAGCTTTTACTATATAAAAATAAAATATTTTTTCTTGATATCTTTATATATGATAAAAAAATAAAAATACATGTACCTATTTTGTTGTTAGGGAAAAACATCTTGTTATGCAAATTATACACATTTTTATATTTCACTTGCTCCTCTTTTTTTCTTCACTATATTTTACCTCCTGAAGTGTTAATAATATACCTTTAACCATTTGACACCAAATTTAGACCATCCAATCGGAGGATTCATGCTCTGTCAAAGCAAGCACTCTGGGGTATGGGTTTTAAAGTTAAAAAGCTTTCAACTGCTATTGGAATACTGGGAAGCCACTTGGACTTGATTGAGCAACACACCACGCTGACATGTATCCTCATCGTTATATTTTTCTGCTGTCAATAGTTAGTAAGATGGTTTGTTAATAGTGGAAGTTAGATAAGAAGTTTTAGATGCTTCAAATGGTTCACTGTAGGTTTGAGGGTGCTGTTTGCTGCCGCTTGTATGTGTATATTAATAGGTTTAGCCTCTAGCCAATGTAACGGTAACCTCAATCAAATTTGCTTTCTTAACTCTTAATACTTCTTCTTCCTTTCATATTGTTTCTACGCTACTAATTTTGCTTCCAACCTTTACTAATGAAGTAAAATCAAAATTTACATTGTACTGAAGCCTGGAAGAAGGAAAGAAGAAGCACATCAACCTCTAAAACAAGGCTTGGGAAATTACCATCCTACCCTACTTGAGGCTTGGGAAATGTGTAATGATATGGTAATCTCTTGGATCTTAAACTCAATTTCTCCTTCAGTTAAATCTAGTTTGATTTTTGTGGGTTATGCATATGAACTTGGAAGTGTGTTGAGTGAGAGGATGTCTCAACACAATGGACCAAGAATATATCAGCTTAAGAAGGCCTCGAGCTTATTGATGCACAGGGATGACTCGGTAATAAGCTACTATGGTAAGTTGAAGAGTATTTAGGATGAGCTTTCATTGTATGGAAATATGCCTGAGTGCACATCTGGACAATTGCAAGTTCTAACTAAGAGATATCAAAGGGATTGTGCAATACAATTCTTGATGGGGCTAAATGATTCATATGCTCACATAAAGGACTAGATTCTAATGATGGACCCTATCCCTCCTACTAATAAAATTTTTACTATGGTGCAACAATAGGAGAAGCAACACTAGATAGTGGCAAACATGCAAGGAACTAAAACACATGCTTTGTCAACACAGCGAGGTCACAGCAATGCAAGAACGATAGGTAAGAAGAATGAGTCTTATTGCACCTATTCTAAAATTTTAGGACATAGCCTTGAAAATTGGTTCAAGGCTAGGAATGCAAAACCTCCCACATGCCCACACTGCAACATGAAGGGACATGTGATTAAGAAATGCTACAAGTTGAAAAGATGCCCCCTTGGACATAGGTTGCATTAGGAAAAAAGGAAAGGTTAGTCCACTAGTGCAATCTGATCCGCAACAACCAAGTGGCTTATCTAGTGAGAATAGTGAGCTTGTAAGCTTAACTAAAGTGCAACTCAAGCAGTTAATCACACTCCTTCATGCACGAAAGTCAGCAACTAATAAACCAAGAGATGAAACCAAATCTCATAACCTTCCAACTGCAAACACTGTTATTGCACTTGCATCATTTGCTCACAATGTTGATGGCCTGAACATGAGTGGTAAGCCCCTATGCCATGTGTCATCTAGCACAAATGCAACACACACAGCCTGTTATCCTTGAATTTTTGACACAGGGGCAACAGATCACATGATATGTCACCGTAACTTATTCACAGCCATCATTGCTAAAGTTTCTAGTCCAGTTAAGCTTCCAAATAGATCACATGCTATGGAAACACACCTAAGGATAGTTAAACTAACTCAACCCATCACTCTTAAAGATGTGTTATGTGTTCCTACCTCTATGATGAAACTTATATAAGTGAAAAAACTCACTCATGACAATCATTGTTGCCTTATGTTTTCTTTCTCTTTTTGTTATGTTTAGGACCTTGTTTCATGGACTACAATTGGGAGGGGTGATGCTAAGGCAGGCCTCTATAGAGTCTTTGAGAAGAAAGTGCACTCACAACAACTAACCAAAGATTTAGCAAAGCTGTCATAGGCTTGTTGTCACCAATCCTTCTCTGTAGTAAGTCCTAGTGTGGATAATACTCTTTGGCATTATCGACTTGATCATCCATCTTGCTGGAAACTAGACCGTACTAATGATCTTTGTATAAACTTTTTCAAGAAAAAAGCATATGATTTTATTTGTCCAATCAGTGCTATTGCAAAGTTGTGCAAAAGACCTTTTGATACTAGCACTCATAGAACATCATATGACTTTAAGATGTTGCATTGTGACCTATGGGAGCCATGCAGTCAAATAGCATATTATGGAAGTCGGTTCTTTCTAACTATAGTAGATGATTTTACCAGTAGTACTTGGGTGTGTTTGCTAAAAACCAAAGCAGAAACCACACATTTTTCAGTCACATTTTACAACCTTATATAAAACCAGTTTGGAAGAAAAGTGAGAATCCTTAGAAATAACAATGGGATAGAGTTTAGCCTTAGAGAGTTTTGCCAAGAGAAAGGAATTGTTGAAAGAAAGCACTAACACCTTTTAAACATAGTAAGAGCCTCGAGATTTCAATCTAATATACTCCTTTCTTTTTGGACTGACTACATTCTTACAGCCATTTACATAATCAACAGAACCCCAACCAAGGTGTTAAACGATAAAGCTCCTTACCAAATGTTGTTTGGAACCCTGCTTTCTTACCAACACATGAGAGTTTTAGGATGTTTATGCTATACATCAACACTCAGCCAAGGAAGAAAGAAGTTTGATGCTAAGGTGTGGAAGTGTGTGTTTTTTGGCTATTCTTATGGTGTCAAGGGATATAAGCTATTAAACTTAGAAACTAGAGGAGTCCTCATCTCAAGAGATGTAATTTTCTTCGAGCACACCTTCCCTTTCAAGTAAGAGGACTAAAATAACCAAGCCTTCCGTTCTGCAGTCCAACAACCACAACACATTACACCAAATGCATGATTTATGTCCTATGATGAACCAAATTCCAACACACAAGACCAAACACCCTTCAATCCTGTCTTTAATATTGCTAAGTCAGAACCCCATAGCAACCAGGAACCAACATTTGAATTAATATCTAACCAGACAGACGAAGCATCACAGTCCTCACCAAGCATTGCTCCATTGAATGATCCACCACAAATAGCCCTAAGAAGGACCACTAGAGTGAGAAACACACCCAAGTATTTCCAAGAGTACTATTGTCAACAGGCCTCCTTGTTTTCTCGACTTATATCACAACAAGGTAAACCTAAAACCAAAGCTCTAACAAAGTATCCCCTTGATAGTGTTCTGTCCAAAAATGGTTTCCTTCCACATCACCAAATGTTCTTAGCTACTGCTTCTACACAAGAAGAGCCTAAAAGCTTTGCAGAGGCATCAAAGGATCATGAGTGGTAGCAAGCAATGGTGATTGAATTAAAAGCACTTAAAGAAAACAGCACATAGACCTTAACTGACCTCCCTACAAGAAAGATACCAATTTGATGCAAATTTGTGTATAAAATCAAATATAAAAGTGATGGGAGTATGGAAAGATACAAGGCTAGATTGGTGGCAAAAGGGTTCACACAAAAGGAAGGGATAGATTATGAAGAAACTTTTTCTCTGGTGGCCAAATTAACAACGAGGTGTCTTTTAGCTATTGTTGCTATGAAAGGCTAGAGATTGTACCAACTTGATGTGAACAATTCATTCCTACACAGGGACCTAGCTAAGAAAATATAACTGCAAAAGCCACCAAGGTATCGCAAAGGCAAGGAAAACCAAGTATGCAAGTTGAATGAGAATTTATACGGCCTTAAACAAGCTTTTACATAGTGGAATGCTACACTCTCACAAGTAGTCATCAAGTTTGGTTTTTGGTAGTGTAAGGTTGATTATAGCCTCATTATTATGAAAGGAGAAAACCATTTCACAGTATTATTAGTGTATGTGGATGACATTATAGTGGCTAACAACTTAAAAGATGAAGTGAAGAAAATTAAGCATTTCCTTGACAACAAGTTCAAAATCAAGGATCTTAGACACTAAAATACTTTCTAGGTGTGGAAGTGACAAGAAATGAACATGGAATTCACATCAATCAACGAAAGTACACTTTGGACATCCTTGTAGATAGTAGACTACTAGGAGGGAGTTCTAGTAGGATTCTAATGGAGCAGAACACTAGAATAAGAAAAGAAGGGGGGCGCAAATCTCTTGCAGATCCTACACTATACAAAAGGATTGTTGGGAGGCTATTGTATTTGGCTATTGCAAGGCCTGACATATCTTTAGTGTTTAGACCTTGAGCCAATTCATGAAGGAACCCTCAGAGCAACATTTGAAAGTAGCCTACAAAGTGCTCCATTACATTAGGTAAGCACCTAGCCAAGGCCTTTTCTTTCTAGAACAGAATCAACTAGAGCTTAGGGCATTCTGTGACTTAGATTAGGGCTCCTGCCCTCATACTAGAAGATCAATTACTAGATATTGCATCTTCCTGGGCTATTCCCTTATATCTTAGCAATCAAAGAAGCAATCAATTGTTTCGAGATCTTTTGTAAAGGCTGGATACCAAGCCATGGCCTCAACTTATGTTGGTTGAGATATATTCTCCTTGCATTGGACGTGAAACTTCATGAGCCTTCCTAGCGACATTCTGATAACCAGGCTGCACTATACATACCTGTAAATCCAATCTCCCATGAGAGGAGCAAACACATTGAGATGGATTCCCATATTGTAAAAGATCAACTTCAAGAAAGATTAATTAAAACTTGTCATATGCTAACTAAAGGTCAGATTCTAGACGTGATGACTAAGCCCTAGTCTATACAGCTGTTCAAGAACCGTTTGAGTAAGATGGGAATGGTAAACTACCATTCCTTATCTTGAGGGGAGCTATTAGAATACTCCTACTGAGCAACACATCACTGCAGACATGTATCCTAGTTGCTGTATTTTTCTACTACTGGTAGTTTGTTAGATATTTTGTTATTAGTGGAAGTTAGATAAGTTGTTTTAGATGCTTCAAATAGTTAGCTGTAGGTGTGAGGGTGTTGTTTGCTACTGTTTGTATGTGTGTATTCATAGATGTAGCCTCCAGCCAATGTAATAGTAACCTCTACTAGATTTGTTTTTTGAGTTCCCAATACTTCTTCTTCCTTCCATATTGTTTTTACACTACTGATTTTGCTTACAACCTTCACTAATGAAGTAAAATCAAACTTTACAACTTTGCCATGTTACCTAAACAAATGTGGAGATTTCACAACCAATTTGATAGTTTAATTACAGCAGTTTTTTAAGGCAAAATACTTTCCACATAGTTCAATTTTTGAGGCGAGGTTGGGTCAGAGACCCTTTTTTTGCATGGTGAACTCTTTTTAAAGTACGTTTTGTGATTAAGGCTGGTTCTCCCTAGAGGTTCAATTCCAAGGCCTTTGTTTTTGTTTTGAAGATGGACCAATTATAAGAATACATCACTTTAAACCTATTACAGTTGTGGTGATATCGGATGCCCTTGATCTTCGGGTCTTTCACTTAAATCAACAAACCAATTGGTGGGATGTGGAGACATGTTTGGAATGGCTCTAGATGTAGTTGTCCATGTTATCTTATCCATTCCTTGAAAAAATCAGTTGTGATGATATTCTTATTTGCCCTTTTTCCTCCTCCAGCAAATTTTATACTAGGTAGTGCACGGAAAGGATGCAAACAAATTAAACTTGAGTTAAGCACTTCTGTTTTTTCAAGCTCAAGCTCGAGCTCAAATTTGCCTAGATGAGCTCAGGCTCAAGCTTGAGCTCGTCAAGTTTAATAAATTGAACTCAAGATCGAACCCAATACATAAGTGTTGAGCTCGAACTCGAGTTTGATTTAATTAAAATATTTTTTTTAAATTTAATATTCATTAATTTAATTTTTTATAACTTTAATATATAATAAAAATAATATTTACAATAATTTGATTAATAAGAAGTATTAAAATATTTTAAAAAATCCATTCAATTAAATTTAATTAAGAGGATAAATTTAAAATAAATTTTGAGAATGAAACATCATTTTAAAATAATATGAAAATAACCATTGAAAATATATTTGAAACATAACTTAAAATTTATAAAATATCATATTAATTTAAAAAAAAATAATTTTTTGATGTTCTCAATCATATATTTGAATTTTTTTAATAACTAGATAAAAAATTATTTTTTGGGATCCTCCATAAAATTTTCAACAATGTCATAATTTTAATCTATCTAAAAGTTTTATATAATATATATGATATTTTATAAATAATAAATATTTATTATTTTCATAATATTTTTTTAAGCTTTCGCTATTATTTTTATTGATTTTTATTTTTTATTTTAATTAGAAATTTTGACATGTATTTTAATTGTATCATTTGATAGATTGAGTTACATCTATATCACAGTCATACATATGAATTAAAAATTTAAAATTTTTCAATTTTTTCCCTAAACTTTCATAAAATATAAAAATAAAAATTATACTTCAAAATTAAAATTTATGTATTGTATATATGTATATATGTAACAATTACTATAGAATAAAATAATACTAAAGATGCATAATTGTATTAATCAATTATATTTATAGTTTATTTAAATTATTTATCATTTTATGCATACACAATATTACAAACACTCCAAATTTTAAATGAAAAGTTTATAAATTTTTATTTCTAAAACACATATAAAAATTGAAATCTCACATCTTATTTATTTATAAATGAAATATTATACACTAATATGTTAATAAAAGATGCACAATTACATTAATCTGTAATATCCAAATTTCATTTAGAATATATATATATATATATATATTAATATACTTCTTACATTTTTTAAAAACTAAACTAAAATTTGAATATTTTCAAAAATTTATAAAGAATTTTATATTTTAAAATTTTAAAATATATTTACTCAAACCAAACTTCAAAACAATGTATATGCATGAAGATAAAATCATATATAATATAATTACTATAGATTAACATATTACTACGAATTAAATGTATCATTTGAATATATATTAATAAACTGTTATTTATAAAAAAAAATAAAACATAAATAAGAAAAAATAGAAAAATCTCATGAGTCGGTTCATGAGCTTTTGAAAACACAAAAATGAGCTTGAGATCAACTCGAGTAAGAACTTGAGCTTGAATAGGCTCAATTCGAGCTTTAGCAATGTTGAGTTCAAGTCGAGCTTTAATCGAGCCAGCTCACAAACCTCGTGAGCTGGCTCGACTCATCTTGCACCTCTAGTGGATACTATCTAATGATGACTTACTTGATTAGATGAGATGGATGAGATTTGAGCGAATCTAACTCGTCAACAACTCCCAGTTGGAATTTTTGTTGCACTTATGTAGCACTAGTTAATTGTAGAAAATATTGTTGAAATAATCTTGAAAAAAATTGGACGATGTTAATTCGACACTTTCTATAATCTGAAGGTAAAAGAATCTTGCATGATACGGATGGAAAGGTGTAGACTTTGGCCATTCCTTACTTAATGGAGTCCATGAATAGATAGAAATCTCTCCTAAAATGTCCAGGCTTGAGTTCGTTAAGTTCATATTTATCCAAAACATGGAAAGATATGGGAAAGCTAAAAATTAAGAGAGAATTAGCATAATAAGGAAATTCATCCCACTACACAAGGAAATAGTTTCCTGGAACTTCAACACTGGCCCATTGACTGGACAGAATCTTGACCATAATCTTAACCAAAAACTTGAAGATGTTTGAGAGCTGATCTGCATGGACTTTGCAAATACAAAATCAAGTATAAATAGGGCAAATCAAGTACATTTAGGGCGTGGAGATTTGAGAGCTTAAAGTGAAAACACTCACATTCGCACTTATGTAATTCTTTTATTGAGTTTCTACAAGTTCATGTGAGTTATACACTTTATGTCAATGTATTAGTTGGGGTCAAAGGTGTTTTAACTTGACACTTCACCATGGGAGAATGTGAAAGTGCACCAACTAGTGGAAATCAAGTGCGGACTTAATTTAGATGAAGAGTTAGGGAGACATGGAACTTGTACTTAGTTGATTGACTTGTAATCACTTTGACTAGTGGATTATCTTGATCTCAACAAATACCTCACAAATGTAGAAGGTTGTTTCCAAACTACATAAACATATTATGTGCTTATGTTTTCTTTTATTTTATGTTCTATGTGTGTGGTGGTTTTATACATTGAAATAAAAATTTTCTAGTTGAATCGCAATATCAGTGAGCTAAATTTAATTTGGAACTACAACATCTGGTTTGACCTTACCTACAATTAGAGCAACGTTACCCTTTTTGGATTTGGTTGTAAGGTAGGGTGAGATCCTAAAACTGGAGATTCGACCATGTGAACAAATGAAGGTTCTTTAATCGTACGACCCCTACTACTAGATGGAATTAACTATCGATACTGAAAGGCTCGGATGAGAGCTTTCATTAAGTCCTTGATGAAAAGGCCTAGAACTCCATCATCAATTTTGGGCTACCCCAACAATCAAGGTTGAAGGTTTTGATGTTGTCAAAGATGTTAAAGACTAGACAACTGAAGAGGAGATGGTAGCCCTCGAAAACTCTAAAACTATCAATACTATATTCACGGGAGTTGATGAGGAGCAATTCAAATTCATTTTCGCCTGCAAAACAATGAAGGAAGCATGCGGCATTCTCCAAAATACCTATGATTGTATGAGCATTGTCTGAATTTTTAAACTCCTAATGCTTGCTTTACAATTTGAAAATATAAGGATGGATGAGGAAGAGACAATCACCATCTTTAATAGGAAACTTTGTGACATGGATAACTAAACATTCTAGCTTGGAAAGAGATATTTAGAAGTCAATCTAGTTCAAAAGACATTGCACTCACTCCTAGAATGTTTCTCCATAGAAGTGTTGGCTATTGAGGAGGCTTATGATGTGGAGAAGATGTTGTTAGACGAATTGATGGGATTGCTACAAACATTTGAGATAAATATAATTCAAGCCAAAAAGTAGAAGGAGATGGCACTAAAAATTGAACGATGTAGCATAAAAGAGAAGAACTCTAACACTAATGATGAAGTTGTTATGGTGGCTAAGAAGTTGAAGAGTTCGTAAAGAAAGAAAAGAAAAATTCCACCAACTAGAGTGTTGAATCTACCAAAAGAATTACTGGGAATGGTGAAAACAAAAATAGTAAGAAAGATTACAAAATTGATTTGCCAAAGAACGGTGTCTAATGTTTTAAGTGTGGCACTTATGGCCATATCCTTGTCGAGTGTGCAAACACCTTGAAGAACCAAAATGTTTGCATCCCTTAATCACTAGCTTGTTCACCATTAAACATGTTTTTTTGGTCATAACCTTTCAACATTTATGAATAGATGTGGAATTCACACATTCCAGACCATCACAAACACTTGAATCCATGCATTCCTCTTTGAGAAATTATATTCCGTAGTTGCTTTATTTTCTCACTCAATATTTCCAATGCTACTTTCAAGTACTTTCTTTCCTTGCGATTTGATAATACACATTGTTGATTCTTATGTCTTCTTGAATTAATTGATAGGAAGACTCATTTAATTCTAAGGGATATTGTCGAAATAATTCATTAAGGACAATATATTTGACACAACTCTACCCACTTTTATATTTATTTTGTTCCTATCACTTTTGTTATCGTTATTGTCCAATAATCTTGAGGAATTATGGTATCTCCTCCAAACCCTCCTCTCGTTTCTATTTCTAATGCTTAATTCCTATAAAATTTTCACTCATCTTTTGCAGTTCATGTTGCACTGCCATATGCCAAGCCCTTTTCAACATATGCAAAATTGAGATCTTTAACAACAAAAATTTTAGAAAATGGTAAGAGCATGTCTATTCATTATTGGACATGCATGCCATCACCTTAGCCCTCATTGGATTGAAATGGCCCTATTATCTAACATTGCTACTCAAGAATCTTAGCAACATGCAAATAAGGTATGCTAAGTATCGTAGTTACTAAGAGGCTAGAGCCATTGGAAGCACTTATTTCAAAATTCACTACTGAGAATGCCATAAAACAAAAAATTGTCACTAGAAAATACTACCCATGGAAAATGGTGGGTGATAGAGACTTGAAGATTCAAATTCTTGATTAACAGAAATTGCTCAAAGATTTGAAAAATAAAGATTTTATCTTGCCTAAAAATTTTACCGCTAGAGTGCTCATTGAAAAGTTGTCGGATTCTTGGTTTGACTACAAAAATAGCCTCAGATATAAGCAAAAAGCATATATGATTAAAGAGCTTGTCAGGTACATTCTTATTGAAAATTTGAACTCGAAAATGGCAAAAGCTACCAAAGCAAAGAGAAGATGATGGAAAGAGCTAACTTGATGCAAAATGACAATAATAGGTATGCAAACAAGTCTTAAACTTATATGCCCAATAAATCTAATTATAATAAAAGCGAATTTTTTGATTTTTTTTAATGGAAAACTAGGTCACTATGCATGTCAGTGCAAACTCAAGAAAAGGGGTAAAAAGCACACATTAATACTCCTAATGCTAATTTAACCATGGGGGATGAGATCATTGCTGCAGTCAACCCCCCTATGAACATAGCAGCTGGTGTTAAAGAATGGATAGTAAACTTTGGGACTACTCAGAACATCAATGCAAACTCAAGAAAAGGGGTAACAAAGCATGCATTAATACTCCTAATGCTAATTTGACCACGGGGGATGAGATTATTGTTGTAGTCAACTTCCACGTGAACATTGTAGTTGGTGTTAAAGAATAGGTGGTAGACTTTGGGACTACTCAGTACATATGTGCTAATTGAGAATCGTTTCTCTTGGTTACTCCTATAGAGGATGATAAGGAAGTAGTGTGGCTTGGCAACTCTGGAATAGTTAAGGTTCTAAGAAAGGGCATTCAACTGAAATTAACATTTTAAAAGACTTGGCTTCTTAAAGGTGTGCTGCATTTTCCAAATATTCGGGTGAATCTAGTTTCAATAGCTTTGTTGAGCAAAGTGGGATTAAAAGTGTCATTTGGATATGATTAAATCGTAATGATGAAAGATAATGTGTTTATGGGCGAAGGGTTTGTAATCAAAAACTTTTTGTACTTAGTGTGTTTCTAATGTTGTTAGTGAAAGTATTGCATCCACTTTTGTTGTTGATTCTATTTCACTATGGCATGCTAGATTAGGATATGTGAATGTTAGATATATATAAAAAGTAAGCAATCACGAGGTCTAATTTCTAATATGAAAAAAATCAAAATCTGAGCCAAAACAAAAATTAATAATAAATCTAGTGCACTAGTTTGTAGAAAAACTAAGCTATTGAGCCTAATATACACAGCATAGGTGATTTAAAACATACTATGATTAAGGAGGATAAAGATAGTATGCTACCCTTATAGATGAATTCTTAGGTACACTAAACTTTATGTCCTTAGAAATAAAGTTGGCATATTTGTTGTTTTTATATCTTATAATACTGAGGTTGAAAATCAGTTCAATAAAAAGTAAATTAAGTTAGATCAAATAGAAGAAGTAAATATTTATCACTAAATAAATGCCTTGAAGATGAAAGAATAATACATGAAACAACACCTATTTATTCCCCCAACTTTCATAGAGTAGCTAAAAGAAAAAGTAGAACCTTGAGGAAATGATGAACTCTTTGTTAGTTCTAATGCTTTTGATAACTTGTAGGGGAGCTATACTAATAGCTTGTTACATACAAACAATATTAGTAAAATCCCATGTGAACTTTTGAATAACTATAAGTCAAATTTAAAATATTTCAAAATCTGGAAGATGTATTGTCAAAGTAATGTTGCCTTAACCTAGAAAAGAAAACTAAGTTTTATAACTTGTGATTATATGTTCATAAAATATATTGAACATAGTGCAACATATGGATTTCTTGTTTTGAGAAGTGGTATGGTTGAACATAATACAATCAAAGCATGTTGAGTTCACTAAATACTTTTTTTGACTTTCAAATAAAAACTCATGCTCCTACTTAAAATAGTAGAGAAATTATTTCCAGTGATGAATTAAGAGGGATTAAAAGGGAAAGAAAAGAATTTTTTCTTTATGGAAATAACTTTGAACCCTTTTTTGTAGATAGTGAACCTTAATCTTATTTTAAAGCTCCTTCCTCTCTTGATAGTGACTTATGGCCAGAAGCAATCAAATTTGAAATAAATTTTACCAAGAATGATAAGACTTGAATTTAGTCGACTTACTACTAGGTGAAAAGCCTATAGGATGTAAGTGGATTTCTAAAAGAAAATGTAATCTTGATGATTATGTAGATAAGTATAATATGGTGTCCCAAAAACTATCTCAATCTTATAGGAATATTTCTGTTAGCCACACTAAAGATGAAATGTAGAAAACGTGGTTGAGAGTTGCATCAAATACAAAGAGGCCAAATCTAAGGTACGATCACATGGTCTTTCTACTCTTTTACATGTATCTAATATGCCTTATTTTCACATTTTCATGAATTTTGTAGTGGGATTACTTAGAACTAGGATTGTTAAATATTGCATATTTATGGTAGTTGATAAATTTTCAAAAATAGATTATTTCATTACGTATCATTGTATTGCTAATTTGTTTTCAAGGAAGCTGTTAGGATACATAGCTTGCCTAGAACAATAGTATTGGATAGGGATGTGAATTTTTTAGGTTATTTCTAGAAGACTTTATGGGGTAACCTAGATACTAAATTATTATTTTATACTACTAGCCACCCACAAACAACTGGTCAAATTGCATTGGTAAGTCAAATCTTGATTGTATTTTTAAGAGTATTCATTAGAATGAATATTAAAAGTTGGGAGGAATGTTTACTATATGTTGAGTTTGTGTACAATAGGGATACCATTTGAAGTTGTATATAACTTTAATCCTTGAACTCATTAGATTTATTTCGATCACTATGTAATTAGCAAGTAAGTGCAGATGGTGAAAAGAAGGCAAGGTTTGTCAAACAACTTCATAAAAGAATTTAGCAAAATATAGAGTGATGGAATAAGCAATACTCACAATAATTTTGTATTAAAAAATCATGTGTCCATACTTATAACTCTTATAAATAAAACTTCTTGACATAATTATATGGACACATGCATAACTTTATAACAAAACAAGAATTACATGTATGATAAAGCTACTGTAATATTAAGAAAAGAAAACATCAATACTTTTATTAATTAACAGAGAAATTATAGTTACAACCAATATTCTTCTAAAATAATTGGCATTAGAGGGCATGTCATTGACAAAAATCTCTTAAGAGAAAGTTCTATTAATTGGAGGGACATTAAACGCTTCCACTATCATAGGAAAAGGACACATCAAACGTGAGTATTGAATATAGAAGAGGGAGTTGGAAAAGGAAGAGAAGTCTAGAATAAGTAAAATTCTAGTGAAGGAGAAATGGCAACCATGATATTTAAAGATGTTATCAATTTGCGAGATGAATGGATAGAAGAGTTAATATAAGATTGCAGCTAGGTGGTAATGAGATGACAGTAACCTTGAACAATCTCGGTGGATGCCAAAGCTAATAAATTTTTATAGCAACTAATCCAGTAATTGTCATATAATGTCTAAAACAGAAATAACATCATATCCCAAATGATAGTCTCTACACTATTTTGTAGTGGAAGATTAAATACCCTAACTATTATATCAATTACGTCTTATTTGCTAATAAAAATAAAAAACTAGTATAAAGATTTTCGTCTTCCTTGCTAGGTCTACCATTCCCATAAGAGTCCATCTTCATTTGAATTCACTAAAAAATGCATCTAAAATACGTGAGCAACGAGTCGCCTAGTAAATGGTACTTCCTACCTTTTAGGTTTTTATAGGACGTGAGCAGAAAATAACAATAACTATTTGCATAACACAAATTTTTGAATAGATAATACAAATCACATTTTAATGCAGACGAGAAAAGTTCACAGAAATCATAGCATTTGAAAATTTATCCAACCATCACATCATCCCTATTATTCACAAGTCAATATTCTTCAGCATGTTCATAGTGATGCGTACTTCATATATTTATTTCCATTGATCAAGACCATATTCTATACTCTCAACTAAGGAGGGTTACATGAAGTCGGCTATATCATCACAGCCCTAATGCTTCAACCCTGGTTGGGAGATATCTCAATATATAATCTTGATTGGTAGGATCATGTATTAGCTTGGCTAGTTATTGGCCCTAATATTTCTACTTGATTGGAAGGGTAGAACTCGTTTCATACTATCGTAGGCGTCACATGAGACCCTTTCACATTTATAAGTGGATTTGATTCAAAGTATTCAATTTTAAAATAAAATTATTTTGCAAATAACTTACATCCAGGATTTCAAGAAAAAAAATAAATAATTTCAGTTTCACAAAAATTCACAAGTCAAAATATACCTTCATAATCAAGAATAATAATCGAGAATAATTTTAAATAAGTTGTAATCAGTTGTAACATAAATAGTTTTGAAAGCATTTTTGTAAAAGTTGGGAGGGAGTAGCCACTTACCTGTCACTAATTTTGGTCATCAGTTGGTTTGCCTCACACAGGTTCTTAACTCTATATCCAATCAAATATTTTTTCCATATAATGTTCAATCCAATATTAATCCTTGTGTTTGGTTGCTTTCGTGCGTACCCTATGTGTTGGGTATCAGGGCCCATTCAAATTATCGATTGCTTATCGGATGGATTCTCCTATTTAGATTCATTTCGTTATTATTCCCCACACTCCGTTACATCCTACACAATACGTTTAGACCTATTCTAACCTTAAATTCCAAAACTTGGCCTTCATTTCATCAAACTCATATACTGTTCAGGTTTATCAAACTTGACCGCAGAAGGTATTCCTAGAATCGCGAGAAGCTAATCTGTGCCCACGGTAGTAATCACAAAACATACTATCTCGTGCTGTGGTTGTGTAGTGCGACCACAGACAAAAGACCCACAACCACTAAGGTTCTCATCACAGCCACAAAGATGACCATGAGGCATTTTGATGCCCAAGCCTCGCGGCCTTGCTGCACAAGTGTGGAGCGCCACCTCACTCTCGTGCCACCTCATCGTATGACTGCAGTGGTGGTCGTGATGTGATGTAAGGCACTATTTAAATGGTTTTTCTCGTTCTATTCGATTTCAATCACCAAAATTTATTTTCACTAATTCTAAGGGTCCCTAGAAATAATTTTCATGAATTCTAACCATGAAAATTCAACTCAATTACATTAACAAATTTTTGAAATAATTCAGGACAAGTTTTAGAATTTATATACTTTATCAATATACACTTCCTATAATTTTCTACGCATAATTCACAAGTTTAATCACATATACATAACTAACCCATGCGAGGCATACCCAATTCTATGTTTTCTTATGCCTATACCATGTGTAGTAATGTTTCCTAAGCGTATGCACAATTGACGTAAAAATTCGGTGAGGCATTTACCTTGAAATATGCATTAGGCGTGCCCCCAAAATTCTTGTTACTTCCTATGCGACTGTCTACTTTCTTAGGATAGCAAAATAAGTTTCCCTTTCTTCAAGACACACATATATATGTTGGGGTTTTATTTAGGAATTTATGGAAGGTCAAACTCTAGTACTTTTAGGGTTATGAAGTTCCTATACGCATCTTTATTACCCCATCTGAATTTTACACGAATTTTAGAGCTTGAATCCCTTATTTTTTTGATCTCCTAATCATGGTATGCTTCTTCATTTGATATCTTAATTGTATGGTAAAGCTCAGTTGTTATAAGGATACATATTTTTGTGTTAACTACTCCCTACTATATTTAACTAAAATCCACACAAAAATAATGAAAACAATTCCATTGCCACCCCCACATAATTGTTTTTAGCAAATAATAGTTTGCTACTAATTCCAAAAATTTGGGGTTTTACATAAACTCTAGGGTGTCCTACTATGTGATTCTATAAAATGAATTATTTTCAAGGTTTGTACTAGTTAATAGTAGACAAATTCAAATGGGAGATGATAAAACATACAAGGTTCATGGTGAAAAAAAAAATCACAATTACAACATATTTGACTCACAAATTAAAGTTGAAGAATGTGCTTGATTTAGGGATCTCAATGAAATTTGGAAACTTGTTGAGAAAACCTAGTGGTAGCTAAGAAAAACAAAGTAAATTCCCTTTCTTTAACATAAAAGTTAGGGTAAGAAAAACAATAAATCACCACAAAATTCAAAGAAAGTAAGGCATTTGGCGCGAAGTGATAAGGGAAATTATGTGGTCCATGTAGAGAATCGAGTCCTGGAAGAAAGTGGCATTCAATGCTGCTTATGACTGGAAGTAGTCTCAGTGACCTCTGAATGCGGGACACAATTTCTGAAGAAATAAGAGCAAGTCATAGGATGGTCTAAGTGGACCAAAGGAAAAACTAAGAGCAATTTCTTCAGGATGAGAGTTGAACATCTCACTCCTTGGTCTGACCTTATCTTTTCGATATCCAATAGAAATACTGACTTAAGTTCCTAAAGGTAAAGCATTGACATAAAGTAAATTACCTGCATTGATGTAATCAATTCAGATTTCGGCATTGGCATTAGGCCTTGGAACAGCATGAGATTCTGTTGATCCTTTTCCTTAAGATCATGTCTTTGATCCTTGTTTCCAGCTGCCTTTATTCACATATTTCATTCAGTCTTAAGATGTAATAACCACTGCAGTGACATCAATATCCCCTAAAATTATACAGTGTAAACCAACAAAGGTTCAAAATCTATGACACATCAGTACCCGCAAAATTATACAGTGTTAACCAGAAAAGGTTTATAATAATGTCTTCACCTTCTCCCCTTTTCATCCTTTAGCAGCTTGAAGGATGTATCGCAAGGATCTGGCCTCATTGTGCGAATTTGGATGCAAAAAGATGAAAGAAAGCACTGGGAACAAACTAAGAAACAAAGAAAATTGAGGGCAAAAGTACACACCTTTATTGCATAAGTGAAACAACCAAACACACCATTAAACTATCATAAAGAAAAGAGAAGAGGGGATGCATGTTTCTAACTTCTTATGCATCCAAGAAACACAAACTACTATTTATGATACTCTAAATTAACCTTAACAAGGTAAAACATACATGCAACCATAATTAAGGAAACTAAATACTAGGAAAGAAATCAATACCATATGGAATAAGATGTTCTCCAAAATCAAAGCTTTATGGCATATTTTTCTTTATTTAATTCTTGCTTCCTAAGACTCCAACTTTAAGCAAAATAATTCTCACATAGCCCTTGAATCAAATCTTCAATACCCCCCCCCCCCCCCCCCCCTAAAAGCTACACATTCCAAGTAATGCGTTGATAAATTCATGTCATGAACTTGCAAGTGCCTTAGTAAGTATATCTGCAACTAGCACTTGTGTGCTACAAAAATCCATCACCACTTCAATTTTATTCTATAACTCTCAGCTGAAGTAAAACCTCAACTCAATATGCTTAATTCTTCCATGAGAGTTTGGATTTTTACTTAGTGTAATAGTGAACTTATTGTTACAAAAGATAATAGGTCATACCTCTTGCTTTGTTGAACATTGAGTAGCGTTCTCCTTAAACAAACACATTGACATTCTGCCAAAATTGCTGCCATATATTCTGCTTCCGTCATTGATAAGGCATTGGTAGCTTGCTTTTTTGAACTCTAGGGGATAGCTCCCAAATTAAGTGTTAAAAGATTGCCAAAAGTGCTCCTTCTATCATCTAAGGAAGTTTCCCAATCATTATCATTAAATCCAATCAATTTAAAGTCTTCAATATGAGTATACCAAATTCCATGGTGTAAATTTCTATTAACATTTGCAAACATCCTCTTTGCAGCTCCAAAATGTTGTATGGAAGGACTAGTCAAGAATCTTGGAACAACTTCTACCAAAAATGCAACTGCAACTGCACAGGGAACTGTCATGATCGTAGGGAAGTGTCCCGTAATTGTGAACTATTATTTGATGATTGCAAACATGATCGTGAACTTCGCATTGGCCTTGCACTTGCAACGTCATAGGGTGCAACCAAGGGGACCTTCTTGTAGTCATGGAGCGTTTAGTGACAGAATGCTCCCTCATCCAACCAACCCTCTTATTTTAGATTTTTCTCCCTTTCTTCCCAATTTCAATTGACATGTTCATTAAAAACAATATTCCTATTAATAACTATTTTGTCACTAGTAAGATCATAAAACTTATATGTTTTTGTCTCATTAGAATGGCCAACAAAAATACATGTAATGAATGTTTCATCCAAGTTGTGTCTCTGCTCTCTCATTGCCAAACGTAAGCAATGTTTCCAAAGATTTTGAGGTGATCCATAGAAGCTTCCTTCCACTCTATGCACTTCATAGAGGGTTTAGTCTTGAACAACTTTAGTTGATGAGATATTTAATAAGTATGGTGGTGCCTACAACTTTTGCCTGAAAGCTATTCAGCATGCCTTTCTCCTTCAACATGCTCCTTGCCATCTTGATAATTGTTCTATTCTTCCTTTTACTCGAAAAGTTCACTTTGAATGCCATTAGTATCAAGAAATTGAAAAAATTATTTGGATGAAAACTTACCTGCTCTATCTAAATGTAGCCCTTTGATGCTTGCTTTACTTTACTTTTCTTCTATGGCTTTGAATTTCTTGAAGTTCGTAAAAGTCTCTGCCTTTGTCTTCTGGAAGTACATCTAACTCATTCTTGAAAAGTCATCTGTAAAAAGAAAGAAGTAATAACTCCCTTTAAGTGATATGGTCCTTATTAGCCCACACAAATCTGTGTACACCAACTCTAAACTTTCCTTAGCTCTCCAAGCATTTTCCTTTCAAAATGGCCTCCTACTTTGCTTCCCATAGATGCAAGTCTTACAAATATCCAAAGATTGAATATTTGATAAGCCATAAGAAATACTTGTTTTCCAATAATTGCAACCCCTTCATGTTGAGATATCTGTATCTTAAGTGCTATATCTTTTACTCATTGTCTTCTTGGTAGCAAGTGTATAGTTCTTCGCCCTTGGGACCTTAAGTAGAAATATCTTATTTTTGGTCATTTGGATGTTTGCAACCACTTATCTCATTTGCTTTTCTTAGATGATTCTCTTACCATCATCAAACAATAGAAGATATCCTGTTGCCATCAATTACCCAACACTAAGCAAATTGCATGCCAATTTAGGAACAAATTGAACATAATAGAGGAGTTTAGTTTTACTATAGCAAGTTTAGGTGGCGAAAGTGCCTTTACCTTCCACCTGCATCCCTTGATCATCCCACAACTTTTCCCTTGATATTCTTCAAGGTGTTTGAAGAAAGCATCTACTATCCACAACCCACACCTCATCCTTTTAATTATTGGGATTAGAGTAGACTATAAAAAACATATCTTCTTCATTTGTCTCTTCCACATAGTTGGTTTATTTATCATTATGTCAACAATTGGCCTTAACAAGTCAAACATTTTGCAATTAAAGCATTTGACATTTTTGTTTAGTTTTTGATTTGAACCCCTACCTTGTCTATAGAAGTTGCTTTGCCATGTTAACTTGTTTTGCCTTTGCCACATCCCTTACATTTGCATGGTCTTTAGTTCCTTCAACTTTTGCTTGAAAGGTCTTCTCTTCAACTTTCTTCTCTATCCTGTTGATCCTTAGTTCGTGAGATTGCAAAGGTCTTATCAACTCATCCAAGGTATATATTGTAAAATCCTTTGATTCATTAATTGTTGCCATAGCATAATCAAATTTAAGAGAAAAACTAAGTAGAACCTTTGATACGATGGTGCATTTGGAGACTTTCTCACTATAGGACCCAATTTGATTGACCACATCCTCAACTTTTGTTTAAAACTCTTGCATGCTTTGTCCACTCTTCATATGGAGGTTTTGAAATTTAAGATTAAGAGTTTGTAATTTAATTCTTACCATGGTTGACAATGCATGATACGCCATCTTCAATCTTGTCCGCACCTCATTTTTTGTAGAAGCTCCCACTATCCTGGAGAAAATAGACTCATGGTTGGCTTATTGTATGCAGAGCAATGGCTTATTATCTTTCTTCTTGTTTTCCCTTAGTCATACTTCTTCATTCCTATCATTGTACCCATTTTCTACCAAGTCCTATAGCTCTTGAAATTTCAATAAATTTTTCATTTTGATACTCTAAAAATTATAATTATCTCCTTGGAACCCTAGTAAGTATGGTTGAATAATGCAATAGAGTTTCTATTGTCAACCATGACCACACGCCTAACTAAGATCAAGTAGCTCTGATGCCAAGACGATGAAATTTAGATGCAAAAAGATGAAAGAAAGATTTGGAAATAAACTTAGGAAGAAGGGGAAATTGATGGCAAAAGTTACACCCCTTTTATTGCATAAATGGAACAACCAAATAAGCCTTTAACCATTACAAAGAAAAGATAAGAGGGGCTGCATATTTCTAGCTTCTGATGCAGCTAAGGAATGTAAACTTCTATTTATACTACCTCAACTTCAAATTAACCTTGACAAGGTAAATGCTTAATCTACATGCAATCATAATTAAGGAAACTAAATATTGGGAAAGAAATCAATACCCTTATGGTAATCGTAATTATTAAAAGTTTCCCAACTACATTGTCAACTCATCCTCTTTGGATTGATTCGGCATAACTAGGATCAATCTAGACTAATCATTGAATAATTCTACTGTTCTAAATTCATTGTTTTCATTTATTCTTTACACTTGAATGATTCCCTAACTTTCTTCTAGCTTTCAAGGCTCTTTTAAATGCTTGCATACCTCTTGAAACTCATGAAAAAAAATATCATCACAGATTCTTTGAACTTATTAACTTTAGCTCATGTAATTAATTCTATAATCAAGCTCGAATATTCTTCCTATTTATACTCAATGCTTACGCCGTACCTCTTAAAGTTACTTACACAGACAGGAGGGAGTACATCTACAAACGCTCCTTTCTTCTTCAACATTCAATAATTGAGTTTCAGGCCAAGCTAATTATAATTTTTTGTATAGTAGAGGACCCTTTACTATGAATAAAATACATAAAAAAAAATTTCATCACCACATACGTAGATTACTGATGCATCTACATTAATTTAGTATTCTTTTATTTTGCTTTTCTCTAGTCAGATCTTGGGCGGGTGATTGGAGGTTGTCAGAACTGTTATCATACTTGAAAATGAAAACCTAAAAAAGTAAATATGAAGTGTAAGGCACTGAATGGCTCAAATGGCGTCGGCAACAACCACATCCAAAATACTGTGACCGATAATTAAAGCGTAAAAAATAAAGTAGATAAGGTGCACCCATTACTCCACGCCGACGTGCCAATGTCCGTACACGTAGACATTGACTTTTCTGCTGGCTGCGACACTGAAACGTTTCCCTCTCTCTCTCTCTCACACACACACAACTCAAATCATGATTATTTATCTAAATTTGAAAATTAATTTTCCCTAATTTATTTAACTTACCCCATTATTGATATTGTACTTGAAGGTTGTCCCGGGTGGGAGGACAGTTATATATGATTTATTTAAATTTATATATTTATAAATATTTAAATTATATCATAATCATTAATTTTATACCATTTAAATGTGAGTGTGTATTTATATATAACTAGAAAATATTATGTACTTTACACATATAATATAGAATATATGTTAAAAATTAAATAATATAAATGTATATCAAATTATATAATTTTATTATTTATTCATTTTAGTTTTTTTTATATAGGTTAGTTTTTTTAAAAAATGAGTTTATATATTTAGTTTCTTGTGTTTATCATATACGACAAATAATATTATTGACTTACTTTTAAAAAAAATTAAATAAATTAAATAAAAACTAATAAAAATTTAAATTTTAGATTTTAACATCATGTATTTCAATGATAAATTATTTTTTAGTAATGTTTTTTAATTAAGAACAATAATGATTATTAAATTTTAAATTTTAAGATAGTTTTTTAATGATAAGGAAATTATTTGATTATACACATCATCATACATTTATTAACTAAAGTGAAAAAATAAAGAACATATTGTTTAAATTTTGATTTATACAAATAAATGAGAAAAGTAAATATATATTTATTATGATAATACCTAAATGAGAAAAAAAAATGTTATTTATAAGCTAGAGATTTTAAAGAATTTTAGAATTCAATATCTCTTGCATTTAAAGTATATTTATGATTACAAAATTTACTTTTAAAATACAACAATCAAATTGATAATATTTGATCAAAATAAATTCATGTCCATCGAATTAATTTTTTTAACTTAAACTTTGAAGTGGCAATATTATATACAAAGTCTATTATATTTTTTAAGAAAGAAAAAAAACTTTGCATAATCATTATATAAGAATTTTAGCTTTATGTAACATTATAGTAGAATAAATTGAATTAAAACTATTTTATCTTATTATTTAATATATTAACTTTTTAATTCAAATGCACACCAGTGCTTATTACTTGTTCAACTATAGGACAACTTATTAAAATATTTTTTATATATAAATAATGAAAATTAAAAATTTATAAAAAAACACTTTATGTTAAAATTAACTTAGCTTCATAAATAATTTAATATAAAAATAAAAAATTTTCTTTTAACTTTCATAGAAAATTTATCTTTAGATTATCTTATTATAGTATTAACTTTCTCTCACTTTTTCTTTTTAATTTTATTACCAATATATTCTATTTTTCAATTGATACACTATAAACAAAAATTTATTAAACAATTAAATAGATTTATTGAAATAATCATAATATTACATTATGAAGTTCTATAATTAAATTAGTTATATTAGTTCTTTATTGTTTTGCATTGATTATAAACATAGTTATTTATATCAATATTAATTAGATTAATTTTTGTCTTATCGTCTTACCATCTTTTGCATATAAACATTTAAAATTCTTAATAAAATCTTTTTCTACATATTACTAAATTTGATTTTTTATTTTTTACCTTCATTTTCTTAATCTATAATATCACATCAATATGGCACTAATTAATTATAATTTAAATTTTCATAATACATATGTTAAGGATATTGATTTTTAATCTATAATTTATTTACTTTTTAAAAAGTTTTAGCACATTATTGACCATATTTTGTTACCATTTGTTTTGTTTTATTTGATATTTTATAAAAATATAATTAGCTATAAAACAAATATAATAGCAACAAAAAATAATCACATATTTAATAAAATTGATGGCCAAGTATTGACTTACTTTAGATATTTTATATTGTATTATTATAAGGATAGTGTGTTTTGTATAAGAAATTCATTTTATTTTTAAAATTTTAATTCATTACATATTTGATGATATTATGGATAAACATTCAATGGTTTTACATATTTTATAATATACATGAAATTCATTTATCTATCTAAAATATTTTTCATCATTATAACTTTATTTATGTTGCCATTTGTCTTTCTTTCATAGTTTAATTTAATTGATATCTATATTTATATTTTTAGCATAATATTTTATTTTATATTTATTAGGTGAAATAATATTGACATCGATATCTTCTAATGAATTTATTGTTACATTTTTTTAAAAATAGTTGTGTAATAACGTAGGTAGTTATATATTCATTTGTTTTAAGTGTTTTATAACATATTATTTTTTTAACAAGAATATTGATTCTTATATATATAATTTATTTATTTAAATTTTTAACACACTATTGTAACTTTATTTTTCTTACTATTTTTTCTCTATAATGTTTATAAAATATAATTAACTATGAAATCAAACAATAATATAAAATGAATCACCACATATTTAATACACTTGACTATTAAAGTTTTACTTATTTTAAATATTTTAAGTAAATTGTTATGACGACGGTAGTGTCTTTATGTATGTAATCTATAATGTTTTTAAATTTAACTTATTATTATAACTATTTATTTTATTATTCATCATTTGATTAATCAATTTGATATGCATATCAGTAAATATTTATCAGATTTATTTATTTTTTATTTATTAGGTTATAGAGATATGAAGTCAATACCCTCTAACAAATTTATTGTTATTTTTTTAAATATAATTATGCAATTATAATTTAATTTATTTTGAATATAAATTAAAAAATATTTATAAAATTAGGATTCTATTATTTTTTAATTTTACTTAATTTAAAAATAATTTAAAATTCAATTACATTCCTACTATTTAGATATTCCTGTTTAACATAATTTAAAAATAATTATATAAATAATTTAAATGTGTTAGGATTATATTAATCTTCTACTACTAAAATATTTATTAATTAAAAATTTTATTAATTTCCTATAACTAATAAATTTTTATTATACATAATATAAAGATAAGTATAAAAGTATTTTCGATACATTAAGACTCTATCAATCTTCTACTACTAAAAATAAATATTTTAATTAGAATTTTATATTTACATATATAACCTTATTTATTATAATAAATATTGATGTTTAATTAAAGATATATATGTTCTTTCACAGTTAGCAAAAATATTTATACTTTTATACATGCACATATATTATACTAATTTGATTATGGATATATGTAAATGATTGAATAATAATTAATTATATATATATATATATATATGTAAAAGAAAAAATTTAAAATTAAATTAAAAAAAGAATTTTATTCAGTATCTTGTTTTATCTGAGATCCAGTCTATTATAGCATTATAAAAAGTTTGATGGTAAATATAAAATATGCGGCCTTGAACAATACAAACATGGGCCCCGTTAATATAATATCTGGACTTAGAAGTATCACCAGTCCTGTTGATATTTATCTAAACAAGAGATGTGTATTTGTTGTTATTATTCATCGTGAATTTATTATGGATTAAAAGACTGATATAACAGTACAATTATTGCTTAAGAAACTTCAAAGCAGGATTGGCCGTAAGAAGAGCCTCGCACCAAAGCAGTAACAGCAAATCAATGGCCGAGACCCTTTTCTTGTTTCCTCATATCCTTTTCCTTTCTCTAATTTCTTCGCCTGAATCCTCTGGACTCTTTCATCCGTCCTTTCCCACTCCATACGCCTGAGGTTCTGGACGTTTTCTGGCTTGTTGGTAAGCATCATCTATTTTGCAGAAGCCGATGCCTGGATTAGAGAAATCGGCTTTTATCTAGGTACTTAATTAGTATTTTAAATCCACGATACTGTTATTGGGAAGCTTTTTCTTGGTTCGGTTGGGTTATGTTGAGTGAAAATCATGTATTTCAAGTAGCATATGACACTGATATTTAGAATCGGGGTTCGCAATGGAAGTCGAAGAAATTCGTGTGCGAATGCGAATTACGCCTTTCTAGACTGAAAGTCGATAATCTTGTGAGTTACGACGCTGCTTTTGGCGCTGTCATATCGATTGGTAAATGGAGTCCCCAGGGTTCTTTCTTATTTGTATGGTCCATTCTGTTGTGGCCTTAACTTGTGGAGGTCTGATGATATTCTATAGTGAAGAGGTCTTCGTGTTTAGCCACGGTAAAGACCATGCCAGTAAGCTGTTGGGCTCAACACCACAGGATCAGCTATTAATCCGGACATCAGACTCGTTTTCGGGTTTGCTTCTCTCAGCCGTTGGGTTTCTCTTGTTCATGGTGGCATTTGTGAAGGACCGAGAGTTCCACGACTTCTTTGCCAAGGGCTGTGCGCTTTTTCATGTTGCAATGGCGACTTGGAGGTTTTGCTTTGAGAGAAAGGTTGAAGTTCTCGGCCACGATTGGTTGAGATTGCTCGTTGGGGACATTGCCTTGGGAGTATCGTGGGTTTTGTTTCTCGTGTATTCGTGGGGGGACAAGTATGATTAGTGTTGGTTGAGAAGCCATGTGTGGTTTACTGGCAAAATCTGATCTCTAAATTTCTTGGACACTGTTGTCAGGACATAGAGAATGGTTGGCTATTTATAATAACTCTCTCGCTCTCTCCCTCTCTCTCAGAGTACAAAGAAATCTATTTCACCAGACTGGTTGGATGGGACTTTTCCAGGAAAGGGATCTGTTTCATCATAACGGGGGAAAGTTTTCATATTAGATCTACAATCTGTCGAACTCTGGTCAGACGTCAAAAAGTTTTTATCCCTCGTCCGATGTGAAACTCATCCTTGTTACCTACATGTAGATTGCCTTTGCTGTTAATATTTCTCGGAAGAGCAATAATATCGTGCAACTCTCATGTATCCTTTTGCTTTTCATATTTGCTCAAGCTTCTGCAAATTTGGATCATGTTGAAGTTCACATTTAAAAAGCTTGAAGTTGTACTAAAACAATATTGTAGTGAAGAAATTGACTGGTCAATGTTTGTAGATGTACCTTAAACTTATAAAATCAATCATGCTTCTACATTTTGAATGTGGAGTGCAACTTTTGAGATTGATTTGTGTTATGCCATACATCCCAACTCTTGGGCCCTCTGTGCCGCTTGTTCTAAAGTAGTAAAGCTTCTGTTTCCATTCTTCCAACAAGTTTTTATTTTCTGGCTTTCCATCAATAGTGCATACAAGAGGATGTCATTGGTTAAACATTCCCGTCTTATCTTGTCATCTTATGTCTCTTCGTACTAAGTGTCAGCTTTGTAATATTTACATTGTTGTTTGGATATTGAAATCAATTCCAAGTCTTTCAAAAATTACAATTTATATACTTCTTGTCCGCATCCATTTTGTTGTTGTTTAATATCTGTTAAAAAGTGTGCTGAGCTACAACACTGCGTTGGAAGAAAGAGAACTTTTAAAGGAGTGATTCTTGTGCACTTTGAAAGCACAGCTTCTCAGAGACTTGGGATGTAGCTCAGTGACAAGTGGACCCACCCCAATGTCTGTGGCAGGAGGGGGAGTAGTGTTCCTGTCACTAGCCAAGAATCGCCCGTTTTGAAGTCTGTATTGCTGCTCGTGTTAATTTAACTTACTAGATATGCTTGTTGAAGATACTTAATTGTAAATATGTAATGTACAAATATATTGAGTTAGGTATTAATTTTGAATATTTTTTATATTTAAAATGTAAAAGTCGTATTTGCAAGGTAGTGTTGCAACCATGAAAGAGAGAGCTGCAGCCACAAAATGCAGTGGTGCAACTGCGAGAGTCAACCACAAAACATTATGGAATTTTCATAATTGTTGGTTACAATGGTGAGGATGAGGCTCACATGTGCAGGAAGGCCTGTCACAAAATGGGAGAGTGAAGCATATTAGAAATTCTGTAGTTAAGAGGCACAATCGTGGCGTGGAAGTTTGCAACCACGAGATGGCTCAGCGTGAGTGTGGGAGTTGAGAAGTAGGATTTATGTAATCACCACGCCGAAGTTCGCAAACATGAAAGAAGGAGTCGCGACCGCAAGTGTATGTTGCATCACTGTAGAGTATATAGTGACAAAAATTTAACAAATGATCCCACATGATTTTTCAAGGACTTTTTCATCTTTTCACGAATGTACACACCAACCCTAGTCCTCATAACTATAAATATGAAATCTTCATAGTTGTTAGAAGAGTTTAGACTTAGTTTTTATTTTTCAACACTTAGAAAAACAATTTCACACACTTGAAAAAGTGAAGAAGGAGGAATTTGCATCAAATCTCGGGAAGAATTCAATATTCCACACAATGCAAGGATAATAGCATAAGTTTTCTATACTTTTACTATTAGTTTTATGTTGTTTGGGATGTTGACCTTTTTAGCAATGATTTTTATTAATAACATTATGGATTGCTAAATATTTATCTAGACTCTTGTACTTGTAATTAATTGAATATCATGCATAGTTTTGTAATTGAATGTCTTTGTCTTGTTATTTGCAATTGTTAGATTGAATATTAATTAGAGAAACTAGCTACTTCTTTAATTAATTTGTAGCAATTAAAGTGAGAATCAATATAAGATGGCATACGTAGAAAATTAATACAATACAAGAAACTAGACTTTTCAATTTTTAGTACTTCACCCATTCAAGTTGTGAGTTGTTTTCAAGAGCTTGTTTTATTTATTTTATTTCCTTTCACTTTACTACATTACTGAGGCAAACTAATAAAAATTTAGTTACATTAATAGACACTTCATCACTCCATATGGGAACTATACTTGTACTCATTAAAATACTAGTTTAATTATGAATTTAATTTTGTTGTGGTGACAACCCTACATTAAATTTTGGCGTTGCTGCCGGGAAGGCGACGAGTGTTATTGAACATTCCAAGGGACTACTAGATTAGGCTATTTTATTTTATTATTATTATTTTTCTATATTTATCTCTTTATCTTTTCTCTTTGATTTTCTTTTTACTTTTCTGGATGCATTACTGTTTCGTAAGTTGAATTCTTCTTTTTGGAGATAATTATATGCGCTAGAGTAAGTGTGTTGATTTAAATTTCAATCCTAAGATTGAATGCATTTTTCGCTAGTGTAGAGCTCTCTTTAGGCACAAACAAGAAGGGATGATAGAAAACAACCTCCATCATCACAGCCGTAGGAATTATCTCCTCTACCTAACTAGTGTGCTATTAGAGGCTATGTTCAACTAGTGATGAACTTGAAAATGACTGGAATTATAAGACTACTAATGAATGCCAACAATTTCAAGTCGAAGCATACACTTATCCATATAATTTAGTTGAACTAATTTAGTGGAGCCCAACATGAAGATTCTAAACACTCATTTGATCTCCTTTCTCAAGCTTTGTAATATGGTAAAATTTATTGAAATTTCAGATGACACTATTAAATTTAGACTTTTTCCCTTTCTTCTTAGGAATAAAGCTAGACAATGACTTCAATTACTATCACTTGGGGGCATAGTCTCCTGGAAAGACATGGTGAACAAGTTCTTGGCTAAATCCTTCCCATTAGTGAATATTGTACAATTCAGATTGGAGATTGGAACATTTAAACAATTAGGGTTTGAGACCTTGCCAGAGGTTTAGGAGTGATTCAAAGAGCTCCTTAGGAAGTGCTCGCAGCATAAATACCCACTTTGGATATAGGTACAAATATTTTATAGCAGTATATCTAGACAATCATGAACTGTGTTGGATGCAGTATAGGGAGAGCTTTAATGAATAAATTGCCAGAAGACGTGTGGGATTCATTGAAGAGATGGCATCCAATGCTTACCAATGGCCAACTAAGAGGTCTACCAAATGTCGGGTCGTTGATATACATGAAATTGATATAGTGACGACACTTGAGGCTAAAATGGAGCTCTTGTCCAAAGAGATAGATAGTGTCCTAGCAAGCAATACTCAACCTTCTTCAGTCTCCACAATATAAAATTTTGATATGTGTGCAGGGTCATATCTTACACATGAGTGTACAGGATATCGAGTAAACAATAGTGGGCCAAAAGAGCAAGTTAATTTCATAGGTGATCCTGGAACCCAAGATAATAATTTCTACTTAAATACTTACAATTTGGGTTGGAAAAATCAATAGAACTTGTCTTGGAGAAACTCACAAAATCTGCTAGGCTTTCAAGCACCTTACCTACCACAAGAGAAAAAATAGTCGCTAGAGGAAATGGCGGGCAATCTTACAAAGTTGACTAATGAAATGCTAGATAACCTTGCACAAACTCTGAAAGATTATCTGACTTGGAGTAACACTCTTTTATAGAAACAATAAGTCTTCATCCACAGTCTGGAGGTGCAAGTGGGAAGGCTGCCAAAAAAGATTGCTTCTAAACTTGCATGAATGTTACCTAGCACTATTGAAAATAATCATATTGAACATGTCAAAAATACGTAGGTAGTTATCCATAAAAATGAAGAGGTGCAAGCACCTCTTGTGTAGGAGAAAAAAACAAAGGTGTAATCTACCATTATTGAAAAGGAAAAGAGAGAATACCTAGCACCATACAAGCTGAATAACCCATACGTTTAGAGGCTCATTCCAACAAAAATAAAGGAGCATGTAAGTAAATTTCTTAATAATTTTGAAAATAAAAGTAAATGCTCCTTTGATTGTAGAGGTTAAAAAGAACCCAAGTGTGGTCAAGTGCTTGCAAGATGTGATAATTAGGAAGAAAAAAGTAGGAGATTTTCAAGGCAACTTTGAGGATGAAAATGTGTTACCACCAAAACTTGATGATCTTGGGAGTTTTTCTATCTCTTTCACTATTAGAAGCACCTTGTTTAACAATGTGTTATGTGATTTAGGTACTAGTGTGAATGTAATATCCTTTTCCACTTTTCAAACACTTAGAATGGACCCAGTGAAGCCCACGAGGATGAAGATTAGGCTAGTAGATAAGTCTACAACAAAGCCCTTGGGATTGGTGGAAAATGTGTTGATTAAGGTGAGTGATTTTGTTGTGCTAATGGATTTTATTGTATTAGATGTGGAGGGTGACAAAGGGCATAGCATAATCCTGGGTTGATCTTTCGTGGCTACCACTAAATGGTAATTGACATGGAGAAAGATAGTATTGCTTTACATGTAGGCCCTAATAAGATAGCATTCTATATATATTCTACAACTTCCACTATACACATACTATAGATAGAGGACAACGCCTCAATGACATAATTAGTTAGACAAGTTTTTAATGAGTTTACTAAGATAGGAAGTGCAAAAAGAAGTGATATATAGGTAATTGAAGGAAAGCAGAAGTCAAGTGTTGGGGAGGAGAAGCAACCATGGCAAATAGAAGATGAGTTGAGCATAAAGAAGAAAGCAAGAAATATAAGGAGAGTGAGGAGGAAAAAAAAAAGAAACAATTGCAGCTCATGGAGGGATGTAGATCCCCAAAGTCATAATTAAACCACCCTAAACCATAAGTACTTTGTCAGGTTACAAACAATAAATACAATGCTTCTTAGAAGGTGTGCCAAACTCATTAGATTGCTTTTAGTCCTTTGTTCGTTTTTGTTTTTGTTTTGTTTCGTGTTACATGGATATGATCTACTTTTTGATCTTGGTGAAGGATTTTTAGAAGAATAGATGAGACAAATGCACATGTAGAAGGCCAAAAGAAAGATGAAAAGGTGCCTACCCCACTAAGTTATCTCGTTCTTTTTTGCCTTATTTTACTTTGAAAATATGATTAATAGGGTCAGCAAAAGTATAAGAAATTTTGAGTGAAAATAGTGTAGTTGCATGTGATAGTTGTTGAAAATTTATGCATGCACACATATGTGGTTTACATAGTTAAATTAGTAGTATTAGCATCCCATGAAGTAAGTGGGCACTGTGCTTAATTTATGATGAATCTCTTGCAAATTTGTGTTGCTTTGTTCTTTCATTGTTCTTGAGATTATTATATCAGGCTCAATATTGAAGGCATGGTTCCGATTTGATTGAGCACACATTCTTCATTTTTGATTGTTAGATTGCTTGAGAAGTTCTATAGTGAGGATGAGATGATTGAATTAGGGACGTAAGCCTTACCTTAGGTCTTCAACAATTCTCTAGCGTTTGAGGAAAATTAACTAGAAAAAATTGAGGACCTAGAAAAAATTTAATGAAAACTCTCGAAAAAAATTGTGAGCTTGAGAAAAATTAGTCTACTCTATTGATTGGAACAACTAAATAATCAGAATTGTTTATAGACCCCCGCTCATTCTCACGTAAAAAGTTACCTAACTACAAGCATGCAAAGCATTTCAAGTTACTTGTGAGTTGAGTAACTAGGGGTATGTGGTGACCTCTGTTCACCTTCGCAGAAAGGACTCCTAACAACTTAAAAAATTTGAAGCTCATGAAAGAATGTGAAAAATAAGTGTAGGGGAGAAAGATGAAAAGAAAAAAAATTGTTAGTCCACACGATTCATCTGGTTAGAATTAATGTTGATTGAACTTTTTCAAAAGAAACTGAATTAATGCCTAAAATGAGTGGTTCTAGATTTGAATAGATTACTGTAATTAATGCAACCATTTAGTTGAAAGGTAGTGCAATTATTTGTCAATTCTAAAAAATCGTTCATATTTCAATTCTTCATTTTTTATTGTTAGACTGCTTGAAAAGTTCTATAGTGAGGTTCAGATGATTGAATTAGGGATGTAAGTCTTACCTTAGGTCTTCAATAGTTCTCTAGTATTTGAGGAAAATTAACTAGAAAAAATTGAATGAAAACTATCGGAAAAAAAATATATATGAGCATAAGAAAAATTAGTCTACTCTATTGATTGGGGCAACTAAATAATTTGAATTGCGTATAGATCCTTGTTCATTATCGCATAAAAAGATTACCTAACTATGAGTATGCAAAGTATCTTAAGTTAGTTGTGAGTTAAATAATTAGGGGTGCGCGGTGACCTTTGTTCACCATTGCATAAAAGATTCCCAACTACTTAAAGAATATAAAGCTCATGAAAGAATGTGAAAATAAGTATGAGGGAGAAAAATAAAAAGAAAAAAATTATTAATCCACATGATTCATCTAGTGAGAATTAATGTTGATTTAACTTTTTCAAAAGAGAGTGAATTAATACCTAAAATAAATGGTTTTAGATTTGAATAGATTAATGCAATTAATGCAACCATTTAGTTGCAAGGTAGTGCAATTATTTGTCAATTCTGAAAACTCGTTCATATTTCAATTCTTCATTTTTGATTGTTAGACTGCTTAAGAAGTTCTATAATGAGGATGAGATGATTGAATTAGGGACGTAAGCTTTACCTTAGGTCTTCAACAGTTCTCTAGCTTCTGAGAAAAATTAACTAGAAAAAATTGAGGAACTAGAAAATTTGAATGAAAACTCTTGGAAAAAAATATATGTGAGCATGAAAAAAATTAGTTTACTCTGTTGATTAGAACAACTAATAATTGTAATTGCGTATAGACCATTGTTCATTCTTGCATAAAAATGTTACTTAACTGTGAGCATGCGAAGCTTCTTAAGTTAGTTGTAAGTTGAATAACTAGGGATGCGTAGTGACTTTTGTTCACCTTCACATAAAAGACTCCCAACTACTTAAATAATTTAAAGCTCATGAAAAAAAGTGAAAAATAAGTGTGGAGGAGAAAGATGAAAAGAACAAAATTATTAGTCCACACGATTCTTTTGATTAGAATTAATGTTGATGGAACTTTTTCAAAAGAGAGTGAAAGAGAGTGAATTAATGCCTAAAATGAGTGGTTATAGATTTGAATATATTAACGCAATTAATGCAACCAATTATTTGCATGGCAGTGCAATTATTTGTCAATTCTGAAAACTCGTTTAGATTTCAATCATATTTGACCCTTCTTTATACCTAAGGTGAGTAACTCCCTTGAGAAAAGATGTTCTATTCACACCATGTTTCCATTGCAGACAAGGTCTTCAATTTCTAAAGAATATTAGCATATATTTCTTTACACACATAGTTGAAAACACTTTGATCAATCAATATTCACGTTCTGGCTTAGCATTAAACTTAGTGTATTTTTAGCTTGATCATTTAACACAAGACCGCAAAGATCTTTGATTCTTAGGTGATTTTCCACACAATGCTTCTATATAGTATAATTAATGAAAGCTAGTTTAATTATAGTGGCGCCAGTCTTTTCCATCTAATCAACATACTAATGTAACAAAATTTTGACTTTAGTATCACTTGTTGAGAATTTTAACAAGAAGACCTTGTTACTTAGTATAGAAAAAAGTACTAAACACATGACTAGAATTACAGTTAACAAAACTTCATGTAAAATAATAATTATAAAAAATAAATTACGACAATGTTTCTCTCACCTTCTTCTAGAAAAATTTAATACTCTCCTGAATTATAATACAAATTCTCTTCAAAATCTATTTGAGGATCATCTCAACATAAACTCAAATATTTTCCAAGACTCGTTTAGATGATCATCACTCAAATTTTATCACTTCTTCATTTTCAATTCGCTTGATTGTAACAAATAACCCAACCCCCTATTTATACTAGTTCTTTACAGGAATGAATGTTAGAGATTAGTTCAATCTAACGACTAGAATTAATTGTCTCCAACTTCAATCTACCTACTTACCTCCTTCATGAATCTAGATAACTTTGTTTACTAAGTTCATTCCACCTAACCACCTTCAAATAAATGGATTTGGAGTTTTAAATGACCTTGAACTTCAAATGGACTGCAATAATATTTTCTAAATATGAGACACTTTTCCAACACAAAGCTGGATAGTGGTGTGAGGATGGCGGTGGCATGAATGAATCCTTCACTACAGTCTCACATTGTTGTTAGGACTTAGCTAAGGAAATTATTAGTGAAAAATAAAGGAGAAAAAGTAAGGCGATCTTTAGATGCAAACTGTGGATAATTTTTATCTCACCCACATTTACATTTTTAAACATATTTCCCAAGTACATAACAAATTTTTATCACTTTCTTTCTTTCTTTTATTTTTACATTATTATTAAATTTTTGCATTAATTTTTTCTCCAACATAATTTGCATCTAAGGAAAGCCTAAATTTATGTATCTTGTAAGGATAAATGTATCTTTTATGTTTTTCTTTATCTTTTTTTTTTTTAACTATAATTGTCTAAGTTCTGGTATGCTCATTGTCTATGGCAATTAACACCACTTAGTCTCTATATTGATTTACAAAATTATTCTTACTCTATATATTTTTCAAATAATATTTCTACGTCTCCTAAGGACAATTTGCTGTAATTTGGCCCATGCAAAGAATATATTTAATATTCTACAATTTCTTTTTCCCCGCATTTTAGACTCATTATTGTAGTAAGATTATGCTGATCAAAATAAAATATATATTTCATTTATGTTAGTTATTTATGATATATTTTTTATTCCAAAAATAATAAAATGTGTTGAAACGCCTTTACTAGAGATAATGCATTTTAAAGTCTTTAGATAATAACAAAATGTGTACGCACATACATTTTGAAAAGTAGATAAATTAGATGAAAATATATGTGGAGTTAAGAGAGTTGAAGGAGCTTACGTTGTGTTTGTTTATGTTTTTAGGTTTGTGTTTTTTTTTTTTGTATATTTTTTAAAAATGTATGTAAAAATAAAAGAAAGAAAAAGTTAAAATTTAAAATGCATGATAATTGTAGTATGTGTTTTTTGGAATGTATGAAGCAATACGAACATAGCCTTAGTTTTTTTTATGCCATTTTTAGAGGGTGTTTGGGTGAGTTTATAAGCATTCCAAAACATCTTATAAGATATTTGGGATCTTATAAGCTCCACAAAATTATTTGATAAATTATTTAATGAAAAAGCTTATAAGCTTTTAAAATATGATGATTAGAGCTTATAATCTTCTTAAAAATAAATTGAATTTTACCAATTTATTTTCAAATATCTTATAAGCTAATTCATTATATATATTAAAAATTGCATAAATATCTTCAATTACATTATATTAATGATATTTAATTTATTTTATCATTATTACACTAAAAAATTATAATTAACTATGATTATAAATTTCAAAAAAATCTTATAAATTGTTTTGACATTTTTTATCCAAATACTTTATTAATTTATTTTAAAAATTAGATATTTGAACTTATAAATTTCAAAAATATCTTACAAGTTACATGATCTTATAAATACTCTGGCTAGACACCCTTTTTGTCATTTAGAAGTTTTGGTAATCAAAACATCTTTAATATAGCCATGGTGATGACAAGTAGCAACTACCTCATACGAATATGTCAATAAAAGGACAACCTTTCTTCAGTTTAAAAGTTTGTTACTCCCATAATCGGTAGCCAGATACATGTAATTAGGATTGGCATTTGACCATTGGAAAAGAATCCCAAAGAGAAAAAAAAAATCCCTTAAATGAGTTGGACGCACTTGAAGATGTTATTGTCAAAATATAAGTTAAATTTGATTTGCATTACGAAATTACTATCATTTTTTTATGTCAATGAAAAGTAGAAGATTACATAAATGACTATATGATCCAAAAATAAAAAAGATAACCAATCTAGAAGATTTTGTTGGAGTTTCAATGTTTTGTATGAGAAATGGATTATTACCCGTGTAGAGTGGGACGAGGTCGCATTGGCTGAATGCTGAACAATCCCAATACACCTACTGTTTGTTACATGTCACATTTAGAACTAGGGAAATGCTTGGGGTATGCTTGGAAGAGGGGTTTTGTGGGGAGATGATGTTGGTAGGAGTTGTTTTGGACATCATACGCAGAAGATTTATTATCTCTCAACAGTTGTTTTATGACATCATGTCTCAATTTTATATGTTGACTTTTAATATTAAATTATTTGTCTTTAGAGATAATAATAACAATCTTACAAACATAGTATAAATAAACAAGAGGCATCGCATCCAGAATACTAAATAAGAAATTTCTTATCAGTCTCTCCAAAAGCCAACTCCAAATCTAAGAACTTTGATTCCACAGTAGACCGAGTAATAATAGTTTCCTTAGTTGATTTACATGCTATTTCACATTATGAAAGAGTAAATATATATATCCACTAGTAGATTATGTCTCATTCGAATTGGATATCAAATTAACATCAGTATATCCATCCAAAAGTTATCCACAATACAGATACCATAATTTATGGCACATCATATATTTTATTAATCTTTTCAACGCTCACAATTGGGATCATGAATACATCAGCTCAATCTACTCATAACATAAGCTATATCTGGTTTTGCAAATTCATCAAATCAAATTCCCTATAATATGAACATATTTAGATTGAGTTTAACTGAAAGTTTGGATCATAAAGAGTACTCACAAATGTTACAATAAAGTATCTAAACTTCAGGATAACATTTTTTGTATATTAATTTTTTGAGAACATAATTGTATGTCCTAATGACTTAACTCCTAGTATAATATTTGTGTCACTCAAATCTTTCATATCAAAATTGATGACAAAAAAATTTAATATAATTGACAATATCTAAAATAGTGCAAAAAATAAGCATGCCATCCACATATAAGTTGATTACCACAAGTTGATCATTCACAAATTTAGTATATACATATTTATCATATTCCATTGATGAGAATCAAACTCAATGTTCACTTCATCAAATTTACCATGCTATCACTTAGGAGCTTGTTTTAGGCCGTAAAGTGATTTAATTAATTTACACACCTTATTTTTATGTCTGGGTTCTTCATATCCTTTTATTGTGTCATGGAAATTTCGTCTTCTAAGTCTTCATTTGAAAAAGCTATTTTTATAACCGTTTCAAAAAAAAAAAAAGTTTATAAATGGAAGCCAAGGCAAATAGAATTTGAATAGAAGCAATTCCAGTTACTAGTTCAAAAGTATCAAAAATATTATTTTGGTTTTGAGAAAAACCTTTCACCACTAAACATGCCTTATACAAATCTACAAAATAATCAAGACTATATTTTCTTTTAAAAATCCATTTACATCCTATTGTTTTTGCACCAAGTGGTAAGTCTACCGAAACCAATTATTGTTTTTCTCAATCAAATCTATTTCAAATTTAATTCTGTCTTCGCACAAGCGACTATCAAAAAAGCAAATTACCTCAATATATGATTGAGGATCTCCATCGACAAGAAAGCTCTTAACACCCCCAACTTTTGGGCACAACATGGAAATACTCTTTAGATATCTCCAAGGATACCAAAGCCCAAATTATCAGTGTCCTAACCAATAAATCTCATTTATTTCAAAAGCAATTGAAATTCTATTGCATAATAATCATTCCTCAAAAAAAAAGTATGAAATACATCATTGTAGCATAAATTTATTTAATTGCATCGTAGGATCCTTAATTGACAAATTAAATCTAAATAAGGGTCCTTATTCCTCTATCTTAGTGTTTTAAAAACTCCAAGTGTAGCCGGCTCCATCGTTGCCATCTACAAAGAGGGTTTAACTTTTGTGAGTGACTAGTCACCCAATAAAAGATTCATCTACTTTTTTTGAATGTGAATATAGTAAAACATTTAATATTTTATAGTTGTTTGACATCTATTATGGAACAATAAAAAAAATACTAGTATGAATATCCATTTTAGTTTCATTTAGCATTTCGTTAGTTTACTCATGACTTTGGAAATTTTGTTGTCATTTTATTGATCAAGGCCTTAGTTTATAATCAAAACTAAGAAGGGTCACGTAGCTTAATTTATAACTCCGATTAAAAGGTCACGTGCATAGCTTGTCGGTTGTCTCAATTATTAACTTTGATTGAGAAGGTTAGCTTATCCCTAACTGAAGGGCCCAATTCTTTTATTCTGATTAGGTGAGTCAAAACTAGTCCCTTTATACTAGTATTCATTCTAATGGGCATCTTAACATAAGACTTCTTTTAATTAACATCATTAACTTTTAAATTTAGTTTGAAATAGATAAGCAAACTTGTTCACATCTGAAGATTTTCACAGTAAAAGCAATTTGAATTAGTATATATCAAGTCTCATTTGAAAATAGTAAATTTGTAAACAATGGGGATGTTCTTTCAAAAATCACAATGTAATTACTTTACAGCTTGAAACAAAAAATTCTACAAGGTAGTTATTTAAATTTACAAGGTAGTTCTTTCAAGGTAGTTGCAATTGAATTGAAATAGGACGTTCTAAATTGAAAAAAGAAATTCAGTCCAGGATTAGATTGCCATTAGGGCTTAAGAAATGCTTATTCCCTTTCTTCACATGGTAAATGATTCCAATAGGTAGGGGGAGTAAAACTCTTTTGCTATTTTCTCTCTCTTGGCGCTTTCTTCACCTCATGATGAGTGTGTATTTTAATTACATTTTTCTTGCTAAAACTCCTTTCGATTTGTCATAACACACACCAACTCACCAACACTAATTCATCCTACTTTAGCGAAATTGTGTTGACTAGCTAAAACCTATCCACAGCTTTTATCTCACCCATCAACCGCTTATTTCATCTATAGTCAGCAACCCCTAATTCCCTCATTTATCTTAATGACCTTGTACCAACCTTAATCAGATCCTACATCCATTTTCCATGCAACGCCAATTTAATATCAATAATTAGCTTAATTGTTATGACCTTTAATGAAAATCATCTAATCATCACATCCCCCCCTTGCCCACCTTACCATATGTTTTATTCTCAAAACTTAAGATATGTTACTCATTGAACAAATGGGGGTGCCAATTTTGCACATCCTCCTCTAACTCCTACATGGCTTCGTGTTTAGTGTAATTGGACCACTAGACCTTCACACATGAAACTATTCTATTTTGCAAATTTCACTCCTTTTAGTCTACCATATTTGCTACGAACTCATCAAAAATCAAGTTTTCCTTTATGGCTAGTGGCTTAGTCTCTAACACATGGCTTGGGTTTAGCACATACTTCTTGGGATAAGACACTTGGAAGACATTGTGCACACTTGATAGTTCTAGGGGTAGAGCTAGGCACTACGCTACTTAACCCACTTTTTCTAGTATTTCAAAAGGTTTGACAAAATGTGGACTTAGCTTTATAGCATTCCTAAAATGCACAACTCTTTGTGTTGGAGATACCTTGAGATACACCTTCTCTCTTAGTTGGAACGGTCTCCTTTTTAAGTCTGCCAAATACTTCTGCCTCTCTTAGGCCTCCTTCGAATCACGACACCCTTCTCAGTTGTCATTTGGACCAATTCAGGTCCCATCACTCTCTTTTCTCCTATTTCATCTCACCAAATGGGTGAGAGACACTTTCATCCATATAATGCCTTGTAAGGAGCCATCTCTATACTATTGTGGTAATTATTATTGTAGGAGAACTCAACGACTAGTAAATATTCACTCTAAGATCCCTTGAAATCTAGCACATAAGCTCTCAACATATCTTCAAGGGTTTAAATTGTCCTTTTCAACTGTTCGTCCATCTAGGGGTGATGTGTTAAGCTAAAGTCTACTGTTGTCCGCTTAGCCTTTTAGAAATTACCCCAGAATAGTGACATGAATATGAGATCCCAATTTGACACTACATTAGATGGAGTGCTATGCAGTCTCCATATATTGTCAACATATGCCTTGGCTAGTTTATCTCAAGTGTAAGTCAACCTAATTAAAAGGTACTGAGCTGACTTAATCAATCTATCAACCACCAACCATACAGCATCACAACTATGTGGGCTTCAAAGCAGTCCCACCACAACGTCTATTGTGATGTTCTTCCATTTTCATTCGATTATCTCTAAAGGTTGGAGATAACCTCCTGGCCTTCGATATTTGGCCTCGATCCTTCATAACATCATACACTTTACCACAAAGTCCATGACGTCTTTTTTCATCCCAATCACTAGAAGTTCCCTTTTAAATCCTTATACATCTTTATACTACATAGATGGACCAAATACTTGGACTGGTGTGCCTTTTATATGATTTTATTTCTTATCCCCACTACCTTTGAAACACATAGTTCACCTCTCATATATGGTATGTTGTCTTCCCTTACTTGAAATTCCTCCACCTACCTTTCCTTAACTTTGTCCTTAAGCATCCTTAATTTGGGGTCTAGATCTTGGGACCTCATAATCTCCTTGTATATTAGGGGTGCTGCACTCAAGGCAGCAAGTATGGTCTTCGTTGACTCCATGATTTCTAAATGTAGCAAGTCAAGTCGCCTTGCTAGCATAACTGCCATATTGCTAATCCGCTTTTTCTCTCAGGGCATTTGCTACTCATTCACCTTGCTAAGGTGGTAATTTATGACCAGATCATAATCTTTGATTAATTCTAATCACCACCTTTGTCTCATATTTAGCTCCTTTTAAGTGAAGAGATATTTGAGGCTTTTATGATCTATATACACCTCACACCTCTTTCCATAGCAATAGTGTATCCAAATTTTCAAGGAGAACACTACTGTTGTTAGTTCTAGATCATATGTAGGGTAATTGAATTCATACAGCTTCAATTGTCGTGAAGCATAGTTTATTACTCTAATATTTTGCATTTAGACACACCCAAATCCTTATTGATGTCACTATAAATAATAAATCCTCTATCCCCATTAGGTAGGGCTAGTATGGGTGTTGAAGTTAATTGTTCCTTTAGCTCTATGAAACTTCTCTTGTGTTCCTAACTCCACTCAAATTTCTTCTGCTTCTAAGTTTAGTTAAAGGCATTGCTATTCTAGCAATCCTTCTGAAAAACTTTTGATAGTAGCCTTTAAGCACATTCATTACATTCGTAGGCCTCGACTGTTATACAATTACCTCTTTCTTCTTAGAATCTATTAATACTCCTTCTTTAGATATAACATGACCTAAAAACACTACACTTTTCAACTAGAATTCACATTTGTTAAACTTGGCATGCAATTACTTCTCCTTAAGCATATGTGATAGTATTCTTAAGTGTTTTTCACTAGTCATGAGGCCTATAAAGGCTGTTAAAGCATTTGTTAACCCAAATAGTAGCACTAGAATCACATAGTGCCCATATCTCATTCTAAATGTTGTCCTAAGTATATCTTCTACCTTAATCTTTAATTGGTGATAACCCGACCTTAGGTCAATCTTGGAGAACACTTTGGCTCCCTTAAGTTCGTTAAACAGGTCATCTACCCTTGGCAAAAGACATTTGTTCTTGAATGTGATTTTTTTGAGCTTTCTTTAGTTAATGCACAATCTCATACTCTCGTCTTTCTTCTTAATTAACATTACAGGGTTTATGCATGCAACTGGTGAGCTTGTGATGGAATTGATGGCATGAACGCACCATGAATTTGTGGCCACTATACTTAATTTGTGATGAAATTTCTATGTAGAATCCTGTTGCCTAGTTCTTTGATTGTTTTTGGAAATGACATAGTAGACTAGTGTTAAAGACATGATTCCCATTTTTACGCTCTACACTCTTCACTTTTGATTCTTAGATTGCTTGAGAAGTCCTATAGTGAGGATAGGATTTTTAAATTGGGGATGTAAGACTTGGCTTAAGTGTTGATGAATTCTCTAATAAATGAGGGAGATTGACCAAAAAAATGAGAGAGTAAAGGGGATTTGAAAAAAATTCATAATGAAAAAAGACAAAGTCTATGAAAAAAATTAAGTGAGCATGAAAAATAATAATTCTACTTCACTGATTGATGTGATTTATTAACTAAGATTACGTAGAGACCCCTGTTCGATCTCACGTAAAATGGTTGCCCTATTATGAGTATACAAAACATCTTAAGTTAAATTCTGAGTTGAGTAATTGAGGGTGCATGGTGACCTTTATTCACCTTTGCGTAAAAAGGCTCCAACGACTTAAGAAAGAAATGAAGCTCACAAAATGAATGGTGAAAAATATTGGTGGGGGACAAAGAAGTAAGAAAAATAATTTAGATGCAACACTAGTCCTCTTGGTTGATAGTGATGTCGATTGAACTTGTTTAAAAGGGAGTGAATCAATACTTGAGTAAGATACCCTTGATTTAATTGTTTAAGAATTGCCATAGAATCATCCAATGGTTAAAGTAAGTAAGAGTTGAAGAGTGACACACACACACACACACACAAATCTATGTTGAAAGCACTTAAGTTGAGAATGCTATGATCTTGAATAATTGTGGGCTAAGTGACTTGTGTCCGTGTTAAATTTAAAAATTAAGAAGAGTGCCCAATTTTGTGGTTTCCATAGTTTCATGCGTTTGATTGGAAGAGATAGTGTTTGCTTGAGGACAAATAAATGAGCAAGTGATGAGGTTTGATAATGTGTGTTTTTATAGCATATTTGTACCCCATTTGTGCTTAATTTTTGCTTGCATGATGAGTTGCACTGGTAATATTAAATGTTCGTGCATGAAAAGTTGTTAATTATAATGAATGTGAGTGTTCAAGTGTAGTGTTGGTGATAATTTGACGAATTTAAGCATTATATGCATTTAAATATTATTTTTGTTCAAATGTCTGGTCTTGCAATAGCAAGGAAGGGAATCGCAATCGTGGGAAGTGATTTTGTGAGAGCGAGATGAATGGCATTGCATTCTATAACGGTTAGTTATAATTTTTATTAATTATATCATGGTTTCTAAGTTTCTTTCAAGTTGCTTGTATTTGTGATATGTGAAACGTGTATGCATGAGTTTGATTAATTGTCTTTGCTTGAGTTATTCGAAATTATTGAATGGACAATACTTAGGAGAATTGGTCAATTCACTAATTAATTTGTGGTTATGTGAGAAATAACAGAAGTAAAAATCGCATGCTAGACATATAATTGTAAACACTAATTTTATAGGAATAAAGGGAGTAAAACCGTAGAATTAGTGCAGGTAATAATTGTCAATCACCAAACTTGAACCTGTAATTTGATAATGCTTGGGAAAACCCATTGTAATCTTGAGTCAAAGCTATAGAAGAGTTCAGAAAAATATCTTGTAGACTTTAGAATTAACAATCGGTGATCAGTGTAATTAAAGTGATAATTAACATAACTGGCATACATGGGAAACCAACACATCACAAGTGACTAGATGCTTTGACCATTGGTACTTCACATCTTCGATTTTGTGTTGCTATTTTCTAAGCACTTTTTCTTTACTTAGTTACTTACTTTCACTCCATTCTTGCTTAACTAATAGAACTCTAGTTAAATTAATAGATACATAACTCTTCCTAGTGGACACAATGCTTGTACTCACCATAGTACTAGTTTACTTTAAATTAATTTTGGTATGGTGATAACACACATCAACGTCTCGACAAAAATAGAATTCTTTGCTTATGGGTGGATGAAGGTTGACCACATTACTCTAATAGTGAACATGGACAAAACTTTTTGCCAACCAATCCATATCAAAAATCACATTGAAGTTAGCTATATTAAGCTGTATTAGATTAGCTCTTAGCTTTTGTTCCTTACTAAGGTGGACCACACAATCCTTAACAATAAATTTGATACTAATGTTTCACCTCTAAGGGTAGCAATCATATAAGGTTGATCTAAGGTTACCAGCTTACTTTTAAATACTTCGTAAATCCTTTGGATACAAAAAAATGCGTAGCATGATAATCAAATAATGTATGTGCTATTGAGTTATCGACAGTAATGTTACTTTCCACCATGTCCTCTACATTATCCACCTCTTCTTGAGTCAGAGCAAATGGCTTGACATTTCCTTTTAGCTTGGTGTTTGTTTGGTTAAGCTGGTGGTTGAAGTGAAGCCTTTTTGTTACAACATCAGTTAAGCCTGTTCTTAGCTGGTGGTAAGGTTTGATGCCCCTACTATGTACTTCTTAAACCAAAACCCGACCTTGGCCACTTCAAACTATTATTGGCCTTTCTTTGATTCATGTCCACCTCTACTCGAATGGTGGCTTTCAATAGTTCATCAAAAGTTTTAGCTTCATAAAAGGTCAGTGTGGTCTATAAACAAATCTTTAAACCCTTGCTAAACTTATGCATATTTAAGGTGGAGTTGGCCATCACCATTGATGAGTACTTCCCCAGAGTATGGAACTTAGCAAAGTAGTCCACATCCATCATGTTCGACCTCTGGATTAGGTTGTTGAACGCTAACATTTTCTACAACTAAATAAAATTTGGGAAGAAGTGATTAAGGAATACTTCCCAAAATTTATCCCATGTTATGGGTCATTCCTTTAACAGCACAAGGGAAAACCTTTCCCACTAGAGCTTCGCATCCCCTACTAGAAATGGCACACCACTCTTAGCCGCACTTTATCTAGAATCTCCATCAACTTAAAGTTATCTTCCATCTTCTTTAGCCACTTTTTTACTTCCTCGAGAACATGCAACTCATTAAACATGGGCACATGGGCTTTCCTTAGAGCGGCCTTAGTGCAAATATTAGGTCGAGTTGGAGTTGGAGCTAGGGTCTTTTGTTGTTGGGTTCCTACCATTTAGGACACCCATTATAGCTATAGTAATTAAATCCTTTTGTCTTAGCCCTATCTATCAAAGAGGAGGCTATGATTGAGGTTGTACAAATGGTGGAGGTGATAGATAGTTGAATGGGTATCTGTTGTTGTTGTCCATAGGTGTTGCACATCATGGGCTTTGAGTGGTGTGTCATAGTCTACCGGCAATTTCCTACATAATGATGTTTCTTGACCTTTAGCAATAGGTACTAGATGCCACATGGTTACATAATGCGAGAGAAAAGTAATTATATAAACAACTCTAAAGAAAATATTTATTATTATTATTATTATTATTATACTTAATATTGTGGCATAACATGAATTATTCATTCAACATCCACAATCTTCTACAAGTACTAAAACATTATTTGCTCTAAGCTCTCCCCTTTTTATCCAAATTCTTCACTCCACATTTGATGCCTAGGCCTCTTCTCTAGGTCTTTTTTTGGATGTTTCTCTAGGTCCTCTTCAAGGTTCTTCTCCAGCCTTGGCATGGACGCATGCATCATCTCTCTCAACTCATCATTTTTTGTAAGGAGGGTGTTAACTTGCTAAGTCAAGGTGTCTACTCTAGACTTGTATTCTAACTTGGTGTTTTGAAGCTTCTCTGGGAGCTTCCCATGCCCGGTTTCCATCTTCGTGTGCTCTCTTTTGTGTGTGTCATAAGCCTACTTCAAGTTGGCCAACTCTTTCCCTAATGCCTTGTTCTCAATTTTAGCCTTGTCACATTGTCTGTCTGACTCAATCATAGCAATGGCCACCTCCCCTAACTAACCTAAAGCGGTAAGGAGATTATCCATGATATCCTCGGGAGGTTGTTTCTACCTAAGGGCATATGCTCTCCTAGACCACTAGCTCCATCCATAATCTATGTCACAAGTTCAAACTAAGTCGGTGGCTAATTAAACTAATATATTATGTGCACAAGAAATAGTGATCTATGACCTTTATGACTTATGTCCTCGTAACTTATAGTCAAAGTCTAGTTTAAGCGTCCTATGCATCTAATTTCAAATATCTTATGTGTCTAATGAAATCAATATCTCATATACTCTTAAAGTCATAATAGTCAAACCCTATACATTATGCCCTAATGGTTCAATTCCTATGGTCAAAGTTTAAGTTTAAACATTTTATGCCTTGAGAATTAAGCATAAGCTCTGATACCATTCTCTTTCATACTCCTACTTAGGTTGCAATATGTTTGTATTCTCGAGATAATTATCTTAGAGGATACCAACGCCAAAATAATTAGAGTACTTATTTATTCATTACATGACAATTGTTCCTCAAACAGAGTGTGAAATAGATTGTTGTAGAGGAAATTCATTTAATTACAATTTTAGGTCCTTAACTAACAAAATACATAAAAAAAAAAATCAAAGGTGCTTATTCTTCTATCTCAATGCTTTGATACCACTCTTTGTCATGCCCTTAATTCCAAAATGCAATTTGGTAGTACCTACGAAACATTCATGTTCAAGGATACCAAAGCCTAGATTGCTAGAGTGTATAAATCGATAAATAGTATTCATTTCAAAAGCAATTGAAATTCTATTACTCAATAATCCTTCCTCAAAATAAAGTATGAAATGCATCGTTGTAGTGGAAATTTATTTAATTACATCATTCAATCCTTAACTAAGAAATTAAATCTAAATCATGGTCTTTATTCCTTTATCTTAGAATTTTAACAAACCCAAGTGTAATAAGCTCTAGAGTCACCGTTTGCAAAAAGGGTTTAACTTTTATACGTGACTAGTTGCCTAAGAAAAGGGTTCACCCGTCTCTTTGGAATGTGAACATAGTAAAATATTTAATATTTCATATCTGTTTGAAATCCATTTTGAAACAATAATAAAATGTCAAAACGAATGTCAATTCCAATTTCATTTCACATTTTGTTAGTTTGCTCAAGGCTTTGGACATTTTGTGTGGCATTCCACTAATTAAGATCTTAATTTATAATCCTGACTAATAAGGGTTATGTGTAGCTTAATTAACTGTTTCAATCTTTAACCTCGATTATGAAGGTCACATAGCTTAATTTATAATTTTGATTAAATGAGTTATGTACAACTTGTCAGTTGTCTCAATTTTTAACTCCAATTGAGGGAGTCAACTTATTCTTGACTGAAAGATCCCATACTTCTACGCCGATTAGATAGGTCAGAACTAGTCCTTCTACACTAATATTTGTTCTAATGAATATCTAAACATAAGACTTTTTGTAATTAACATCATTAACTTTGAAACTCAATCTAAATTAGATAATCATACTTGTTCACATATAAAGATTTTCACAGTAAAATCAATTCAAATTAGCGCATATCAAATCTTATTTGAAAATTAGAGGGAAATACTTTTAAAAATCACAGTGCAATTACTTTACATCTTGAAACGTATATTTTTACAAGGTGATTATGTAAATTTGCAAGGTAACCCATTTATTTGATATTAGTTCTCCTGGTTTAGTTCTTCATCGACCATAGATTCTTAAATTCCTATTTAATCAAAATAATTCTCACTTAATCCTTAAATTTAATAAAAATTTTCTCCAACACTTTCCCTAACACTATGTTTGGTTCTTGGAATTTAGAAAGGAAAAGAAAATGTTAAGGAAAATGATTTTGATTATTTGGTTAAGTAAGAAAATCCTATGAAATAGAAAATTAGTCAAAAATTATAATTTAGTGAAGAAAAATTCATTTTTCTCACAAAATGGTGAGGAAAATAAAAAGAAAACTATTTTAATTCTTATTTTTATTCAAAAAATTTTAACAATTCTATTTCTTTTATTTGTTTCTTCATTCTTTTTCTCAAATTATAAAAATTTTCATTTTTAAGTTTTTGTTTAATTTTATTTCTTTTCTGTTAATTTTTTCTTTTCTTGTTGAAATCCTTTCAACTGAATATGATATGGAATTTTAAATTTCTTTTATTTTCTTTTCCTTTTTTATAATTTTCTAAAACCAAACATAATCTAAATGCAATCTAAATATTTAAATCATGAAGGTGATTTCTTGAACTCACTCAGCACAGGTTTTTAGGTATTGTGTGAAAGTTTTTATTACATTATAAGATTTGCAGCCCCACATATAAATTTATAAATCACATCTAGTCTGCAAACGTGTCTGAGCATATCTATATGCAAACAGATACATATGCTTTCATACAATACTTAATAATTAATCATCTACTTGCTATATATTATATATGCTCAGGCATATGAATAAGTTTTTAGAACTGAAAACATCCTTTTCTTTCTCCAAATCTTACGCGCTCCAACGGACACCCACATAGATATATGTGCATTTCATTACATGCGCACTGATAAACTAAACCTAAATGCGCAAGATGTGAACTAGCATAATCACTAATCTATTTATATATACTTAATACTCTTTTTTTTTTTTTATCATTTTTCATCTTTATAACAAGTTTAATGAGGTGTTGAACAAGTACTACTACATGTGGTTTAACACGCCAGTCCTTGTAAATCTTCTCCATGTGTGCATGTACTCTTGTGTCTCTAATTATAGAACCATGATAATCAACCAACGCGCACAAAAATTTATATATCTGAACCTACGGTCACAATCCAAATCGAAATAAGAAGTTTCGAATTGAAATAAGAAATTCGGTCCGGGATTACCTTGCTGTTGGGGCTTGAGAAAATGCCTAATCCTCTTCTTCACTTGACGGACAATTCCAACGGGTTGGGAGAGTAAAACTCTCTCTCTCTCTCTCTCTCGCGGTGCTTTCTTCATCTCACGATGAGTGCGGATTTTGACTAAGTTTTTCTTGCGAAAACTCCTTTCAATTTGTCATAACACAAACTAACCCACCAGCACAAATTCATTCTACTTTAATGAAATTGTGTTCCCAGGCCAAAACCTATCCATCAACCTTTATCAGCCTCTTATTTCATTCGCAGTCAGCAGCCCCAAATTCCCTCAGTCATCTTAATAATCTTTGGCCGGCCTTAATCACATCCTGCATACGTTTTCCGTGCAACATCGACTTGATATCAATAATTAGCTTAGTTTTTATGGCATTTCATGAATACCATCCAGTCATCAGAGTCTCAAACTCATTTTCCTTAGGAAAATAAATTCCTTTTCAATTTATTGATAGAGATGGTTTCTCTATTATTTTCAACCTTTCCAATAACATCAGTTTTCTGAGATTTAGTTTTGCTGACTTTAAACCTTTACTTCTCACTTGCTAGGCTCGGATGTTAATCAGCACCACTGAAACCATGTTGGAAGTTGACATGTCTTGTTGCTATTGCCAGATGACTTGGTTGGCCCTTTCATCCTTTATGCTTTGTTTAACAGCCCCTCAAGATGAGTGCGTATGTTTTCCACACTCATCTAGCCTAGCAACTTGTTGAGCTGATATGAATGCAACCCCTTTGTAAGCAGGTTTGCAAGTTGCTCCTATTTTGATGTGTCTTACCTCAATCATTTTACTTTGCACTTCTCTCTCACAAAATGCAAATATGAGTCAAAATGTTTGGTTTTCTCATGATATGTTGGATTCTTGCTTATTTGTATGACACTTAGATTATCACAAGAGATTGTAATAGGTGCTTTGTGATTAATCCCAAGTGCTTTCTATAAATTTTGTAACCAACATATACATGAAGCAAGAGCTCTATAGTTTGCCATTGTTAAGCCTCTAGCAACCACACTTTGTTTTTTGGATTTCTAGCTAAGCATTACCTCACCAAGCATTACACAATAGCCTATGACAGATCTCCTAGTGTCACAACATGCCCTCCAATTACTGTTTGCATATCGCAAAATTTGTGTAGTGATTATTCTTCTCATAAGCACTCGTCTCCCTGGTGCTGTCTTTAGGTACCCCAACACTCTATAGACAGCCTACAAATAACTCCTTCCAGGGTGGCTCATGAATTGTGAGAGCACCTGGACTGCAAAAGTGATGTTAGGCCTAGTGAAAGTAAGGTATATCAACTTCCCTATCAATTTTCTGTATTAGGAAGCATCTTTCAATGGCTCTAGATCATGTTTGCTAAGCTTCTTCTTAGTCTCTATTAGTGTACATGTTAGTTTAGACTCCAACATCCCATATGATTCAAAAAGATCCAATGTGTATTTCCTTTGCCATAGAAAAATCCCATCCTTTGATCTTGAAACCTTTATCCCAAGAAAATATATTGGTGAGCCAAGGTCTCTGATTTTGAATTTCATGCTCAAAATTCGTATTACCTTTTGAATTTTAGTTGAAGTCTTGCATCCAATCAAAACATCATCAACATAAACTAGAAGGGCCGTTTTATTCGTACTTCATTCTCCTTTGATGAATAATGAGTTGTTTACTGTAGATTGTTGAAAACCAAATTGAAGCAGGACCTCAGTAAGCCTCACATTCCACTGTCTTGATGCTTGCTTGAGGCCATATAGTGCTTTCTTCAGTTTGCAGACCAACCTTTGTCCCCTACTCTGACTTTCCCTTTCATTAGCTATCTCATATCCAGGGGGCACATTCATATATTCCTCCTCTTCTAAATCCCCATCCAAAAATGCATTGTGAATATCTATTTGCTATAATCACCAACCTTGCATGGATGCTATTGAGAAGAAAACCCTTATAGTTTGTTATTTAACTATAAGGTTGAATGTCTTTAGGTAATCAAAGCCTTTTTGTTGGTTGTATCCCTAGGCAACAAGCCTTGCTGTGAACTTTTTTGTACTCCCATCTATTCTAACTTAATCTTATATACCCATTTGTATCCATTGGTGTGATGTCCCTCAGGCAAGCTCACCAATTCCCATGTGTGAATGTCCGCTAAGGCCTGTAACTCCTCAAACATAGCCTTTCTACTGTGAGCATGCCTAGCAGCCTTAGCAAATGAGCTAGGCTCTTGCACATTGTTTAGTGAGGTGAGGAATTGTTGTACTCTTTGGATAGTTTGTTTGTACTAAGGAAGTTGGATAGAGAATGAGAAGTACTAGGTCTATGGTTAAGTTGTTTCAAGTTGTGATGATAGACTTCAAGGTGTTTGGCTATTTTGCTAGGTCTATTGGACCTTTTATGTCATGGTTCTTTAAGAAGCTATTCAGATGCGGCAGAAGGTTGATCTAATGAATGTGCAGGTGAGGTGTTTAGTTTAGTATGTTCCAGGTTGAGATTTTCATAGTCATCATTAATCCTAACTAATGAACTCTATGTGTGTGTCCTTTGATCACCATGATGCTTAGAAGAATGTGCTCAGGAAATGATGGTATGATAGGAGGCTTATGTGAAGGATTGAGTGACAAAGTAGTAGACTCATGTGAGGACTTAATATTAAGACAATTATGGTACTATAAGTCAAATGGAAAGATGTGTTCATGAAAGACCACATCTTTAGAGAAGAGAACATTTTGATTTTCAATGTCAAAGAGTTTGTATGCTTTCATTCCTAGGAAACAACCTACAAAAATGAATTTCCTAGCCTTGAAATCAAACTTAGTTCTGTCTCTTTTGAGGGTGGAAGCAAATGCTGAACAACCAAGTACTCTTAAATGTTGGTACTCATGTAGTTAGTTAAATAGCATCTCATGTGGTGTTCTTTCATTCAACACATTGGTTGGAAGCCTATACCAAGCATAGCATCACCCCAGAATGTCTTTGGTAATGAGGCTTGAAATAGAAGGGCTCTTGTAATGGATATTATGTGTTGATGTTTCCTTTCTACAATGGCATTTTGTTGTGGAGTTTCTACATAGAAGAATTGATGTAATATCCCATTTTTAGAGAGGAAAGAATCAAGTTTAAGCTCCAACACATTATCCGTTCTGATTGTCATGATTTTGGAGTTGAATTGAGTGTGCACCATTTGTTAAAAGAGGTCAGCACATATGCTACATCACTTTTATGTTTTCTGAGAAATGTCCATGTACATCTAGTGAATTCATCTACAATTGTTAGGAAGAAATGTTGTCCATTTATTATAGGTGTGGAGTAGGGACCCTACACACCAACATGTACAAGCTCAAAAGGTTTAGTAATAGATTTTATGTGCATAGGAAAGGGAATCCTTTTTTGTCTAGCTTTAGGAAAAGTTTCATAGATTCTATAGGGCATTACACTGATATAAGAATGTTTGGAATGTAACATATTTGTTACATCATGTGAAATGTGATCTAATCTAAAATACTAGAGATCAAACTGATGCTGAGGTGATGCCTTGAGTGAATACAGCACTGTTAAGGCTTGGATTAGGTTTATTTTTCTTCTAATGCAACACATAAAGTCCTTAGTGTAGCCTAGCAAGTCCAATCTTCTGAATAGTTAGTGAACCTGGAGATGTCATGAAGTAGAGCTAAAAACAAGAGAATAAGAGCGTGTCTTAGTGAGTGGCTTATAGAGATCAGGTTGAATCCAAAGGTTGGAACATGTAAAACATTACTAAAGACAAGAGATTCAATGCTCAAAACAGTACCTACATTTGTTATAGGAACCTTAGCTTGGTTAGGGAGATTGACAAACAATCCTAAGATGAGTCTATGGAGTTAAAAAAGGCTGATAGAACAACAAATATGATCTGATGCCCCACTAATCCATAATCCAACAAGTAGATGCTAATGATAACACATTATTGTTTATAAGTTGTTTGTTTGGAGAATTAGCTATAAGAGACATATAATTTGTGGCCTTAGGAAAAGAGAAAGGTTGACTTTTACCTACACAGCTTGAATGAGATTTGTTAACCTCATTAGACTGAGGAGCAAAGGTTGTCTCCTACTGACTTTGCATTTTAGCACCGCTGAATTGGGCCATGTGAGAGTCTAACTGCTTCATCAATCTCTTAATCTGCTCCTGTGACAACTTTATGCTCTTATCTCTTTGCCTTTCATCATTCCCTACAGCTGCATTAGTAGAAAATTGATTAACAAGAAGTTATGTTCCTTTTCTCTTTCCTATCGAGAATTTGAAATTTAGGGGTAATCCAATGATTCTAAAACATTTCTCCTTTGTGTGCCACTTCTTTCCATAGTGAGAACATAGTTAATCAGATCCTTTATCCTTCCAGTCAGCCTATGATATCAATCTTGAAGCATCACTTAATCATTTTCCACTCTCTATACTTCTCTATACCTCTTCCACAATTATTACATTATATGCTTCATTTAAAGTAGGAAAAGGCCTTTGCCTCAGAAGTTGGGATCTATTTGCAAAGTATATTTCACTTAAGCCATTAAGAAATTTGTAAACCTTGTCTCTTTTTTGCATTTCAACATTATCTTAGAAGCACTAATTGTTATATCTGCCACATTTTCAATGAGGAGGTGGCCTATACTATCTCAACTCCTCCCATATTGTCACTAGTTCTATAAAATACACATCTACTATAACTATTGCCTTGATTTATGCCATGCAACTCTCCTTGTAGCTGGCACACTCTAAAGTCATCGAGTTGGGAAAACCTTCTACACAAGGTTTCCCAAATTTGCTGAGCACACTTCATGTAAAATACTATGGCAACAAGTGAGGGAGTCATTGATTTTAAAAGCCAGGCTACTATTAAGTCATTGAAGTGGATCCATGCTTGATGAAGGGAATCATTTTGTGGTGGTCCTCCAATACTCGCATCAACAAGGCCCAGTTTATTCTTGGTGAACAAGACTTAGGTGAAGGATCTCTTCCAAGTTGCAAAGTTAGCTCCTGTCCACTCTTATTGTGCAATAATGTTGCTATACTTATCACTGAAGTTAATGAAATATGGTGAATTAAGGTCATCCATAAAGGTATTCAAAGTGTTGTGAATTGGGTGATTGATCGATCTTGAGGCAAACTCCATGAGATCAGAAACAACAGAAGTGAGATGAACTTGAGGAATAAAATAAATGACTTCAACTGTTGTTAGAAGATGATGATTTAAGAAGGATCAAGCAGATAAGAGGCATAAAACTAAAGCTTTATTCCGAAAAACTTAAGTACTACACAACCGTGTCCAATCTTGCTATATAAGGCTATTGTTACATTAGTTATTCATCTATCAACTTATAGGTAACTACTACAAACTAATGGACTAGTTAATTAACTGCATAATACAACTTCAACGATTTAGTTTTGCTGTAATACCCAAATTTTTGGAATTATAGAAAAATTATTTAAAAACATTATTCTAAATTATAGTGAAATTATTTTGACCTAAATATTGTGGAATTGTCAGTGGAATTATTAGAAGTTAGTTAAGGAAGCCTAAGATGGAAAATTATATTTTTGGGGGATGAAATTTTACCAAATAAATTATTAAATCATGCGAAATAGTTTTTAAGAATTTAGAGTAAGAAAGAAAATTAGGTAGAAATTGGAAAAAAATTAGGGTAGAAATTGGAAAAGAAGTAATTATTTTTAAAGACGTAATTTATTAGGAATTTCAATCCCATGCAATCACCAACTAAGCCTAAGGTGTAAATTGAGAGTTTAAGGGTTAAAAACCCTTATTTTAGCCTTAGGAATAGTAACGGTGACTAGGAACGTGAAGGTGAATATTTGACTCTTTTCATGTGCCAATTCTAGGTAAATTCTACATCGAATTGTCCATTATTCATGCATACGTGTAGAAAATCCATTGTACATATGTAGGCACTCAAAACACATGAAATTTAATGGCCTAGATGTATTGGTTGATGAAGGACTAAGTAGAGAACAAGAAACTATCTATAGGATTCATAAAACTGTGTATAGATGAATTGAATAATTGAACAAAACCTATGTCAACACTTCCAAAAATCCATGAAAATGCATAAGTTCTGATTTCTATAAGTTTCAATCCACCAAAACATAGTTAAAGACCTAGAGAACATGTGTGGAATCGAGTTTTGTGGTTGGAAATAGAATAAACATGAAAATCTGAATGAACCAGTACCACATGAAACTCTATGTCAAACCATAATCGATAAGCAGGACCATCGAGTGCGGTCACAGTCATATCTATGAAAATTCCGAAATGACCCACGGTCATAAGCTATGAACTCATGATCACGAATTGGGACATAGCGACCTCAAGAAAAACCACAGGATTTCAGTAGGTTCCATAGTTAAATGCCATAAATGCAAACTCGAGCTTCGCAGTCGCGAACGAAGGTGACATGGTTGTAGGACCTAACCGCGGACATTGGACAAATGATGTAATTTTGAGAACTTAGTCCAAAATTTCCAAATTTTAGATTGAATTAAGCTAAGACCTCCTCGATAAGATATAATAGGATACAAGGATGATGATTAAAAAGGGCTTAAGCGAACACAAAGGCATAGGGCACATTGATTATTAACAAGCATTTATCATTAGACGTTTTAAATACTGAAAAAGGATCATATATGTGGCTAAATAGGTGACGAAGAGATAATACCTGAGGAAGCCAAGAATTAGTTGGGCTAAGTTACGGTAAGTGGCAACACTCTTCTAAAATCTTTTAACTATTTATCAGAAATGATTTTATTGTGTAAATGAAATTATGTTTTCCAAATCTATTTACCTTCATAACTAAATGTTTACACGTGTTTAAAGAAATTGCTCTCTACTTGCTAAAGTACGGAATTTTTGTGATACTTGGACAATGTGAAGATCTTATTTTGGACTTAGATGTGTGCTAAGTGCAAAGTGAGAAGTTTGAAATTGAATTCAGGAATATGAATGTGTGAAATAAATTATAAGTGCCACTCATGTAAATGCAAATGAGCATGAGAAACAAGTGTGATGTGAATGCAAATGAGCATGAGAAACAAGTTTCACACTATTAATTAGGTAATAGATCCTATCTATTACCCAATGCTACCAATCTGTTCCTATGCTATAGCACTTGTTCCCATTTACATGGATGTTTTCATTGCCTTATACTTTCTAAAAAATGTTCTTTTACTTAACCATGAATTATTTGAAATTGTTTATTACTCACATCCGTTTTGTAAAAAGTAAATAGGTAAGTGTTGTCATTTATTGGCAATTCCTTGCTCACCACCATTGGTGACCCTTTTGTAGAGGAGATAAGAGAAAAAGAGGAAACCCAAGGATGGTAGTTCAAGAGGAAGAGCTGCACTTTACTTACATTTCTTAAGATTTGGATTTTATTTCCCAATGAACAATGAGATATAAAAGATAGGATTTATATTTCTACTGTGTAATTGAGATAAGATATTACTAACATGTATTGTGATGATGTTTGGAATAATTATTAAACTTCTTTATTAGTTTAGTTACTCTATAGATATTTTACTTCGGAATTTGCTAAGTTGGTTCATGAATTTTGCCGTTTCATAGTCTTAGGTTCAAAGTGTGACAATAGTAATATCAGAGCTTAGGTTTTGATAATGATAACCTAAAGGGTATAAGCTAAACTAAACCATAGGCATCACATTATAAGGACCTAGGAAAATAGTATCACACGTCATACACATGTGTGTTACATTTGATTTTGTTTTGCTTTAAACTTTAAAACTTAATACAAGAAAATGGATGGAAATAGTAGTTCACTTAACCATACACCCAAGGAGAAGGCTAGCTTGTCATAAGAAGATAAGGAGCACCGTCTTACAGCACTAACCTAGCTAAGCAATACCAACACTAAGTTGCTAGAGAGCTGATGACAGTGTGTTAAGTTGGAGGCTTGTTAAGGAACTAAGGGAGGTGAATATAAAGGTGCATCAAGACAATACTATATTGAATAGGAAGTTGAATGATGCAAAGACTCAATACAATAAGCTCATGTGAACTCACAAGGATTCTAAGGAAGCTTACGAGTGATGTATAGGTGAACCCCAGGAGAAATGTCAGGGATTAGTGCTCTAGGTGAACGAGCTTGCATTCTAGAATGATGAGCTACGAGGAATGATACACAATTTTTTAAAGAAGGATTCGGAAGGAATACCTAAGCCAGCACCAAAACTAGAGCTAGAGAAGATAGTGATGTATGGGGATACACTTGGAGACGAAGAAAATGTAGATTTAGAAAAGAAACTAGATAGAATCACATGATGGATTTTGACACTAAGACATATGATAGTCATCCCATTATTTATTTGTTTTCCATGGAAGTTGAGCTAACTATATTATGAAATTTCCATTTCATAGCAATATGTATGAATAACCTAATGAGTAAAGCCCATTTCTATATAGGAAAAAGGTAGGTAGACTATAACGTGTTGCTTAAAACCCACCCCACATTGCTTCTATGAAGGACCTAGTGGGTTAAACTTATTCTTATCCTCTACCTCCATCCTCAATATAACTCTAAACGCAACCAGCTGTAAAGAAAATGAGTTTAGGCAAGAGGATTTAGCTGTCATTGCAACAGTGGTGGTGGAAGTAATGGTCACGCAACAACTTCAACAGCTTGCCCAACCTACAACTCACCCTAATGGAGGGACTAGAGTGCACTACAAAGTGAGCACAGGTGCAACCTTTAAAGGCTCATGACCTCAAAATTGTACAAAAGTGGCTAAAAGAGATCGAAAATAATTTCAAGCTAATAGAGGTGCCTATAGACATGCAGCCAAGGGTAGTTATCTCGTTCTAGGTTGGCAAAGATGTATTATGATGGGAAGAGGTCACACTAGCTATGTTGGAAGAAGGGCAGGTCATGTAGGTCCATTTCAAGGAAGCTTTCTTGAACCACTTCTTCCCTAATGAATTTCGCCTTCATTCTGCCTTCAGAAAATAATAGAGTTTGACAATTTGATCCAAAGGTCCGACACAACGATGGTGGAATATTCCATCAAATTCCATGCCTTTGGTAGGTAAATACTCACAGATGGTAATAGTGACCCCTTAGTCGAAGATAAACAAGTTTACTAAGGGTTTAAGGAGCAGATTACAGGTGGCTTTAGCTCTCTACAAGGCCTGTACCTTCAACGAGTTGCTCAAAACTATCATCTGAGCTAAGGCTGATATAACTAGGTGGGAAACGGAGAACAATCATAAGATGCTAATGCCGAATCCCACTCCTGGCCACTTTAGGGCTCAAGGATCAGTGACTAGTGGGCTTAATAAGAAATGAAGCCAAATTAGATGAGGACCAATGGGACGATGCCTACTTTGCCAAAGTGCAATACACGTAGATGTTGACACACGGGCATATGTTAATACATCACTGGTGCGTGCTTCATTTGTGGATAGCATAGGTATCAAAGAGTGGAGTACCCAAATAGGACACAGAAAACCACCTTAGCTAAGGGCAATAACAACAATGGTGCCAATCAAAATGGCTAAGGTAGTGCTAATTCCAACAGTAATAGCAGAGGTAATAATCCTCAACCCAATTAAGCCAATTAGACACCCAGAGGTAATGCGAAGGTATTTGTGATGAGGAGGTTGATAATGCGGAGGATGTAGTGGTAGGTACAGTTATTGTTAATGAATAAGATGCCTATACACTGTCTGATTGTGGTGCATCATACTTTTTCACATCTAAAAAATTTGCTAAACATCTAGGGCATGAGCTTAAATTGCTAGACAGTGGCCACACTAGGGGAAATTCTAATAGCCACTCTAGTTTATAGGGATTGTAATTTGAACCTTGGGAGAGACTATAAGTCAAAAGCCGACCTTATCTGGCTTAACATAATTGAATTTGATGTAATTTTGGAGATGGACTGGTTAGCCAAGAACTTTGCACATGTGGACTATAGAAATGAAGTTGTGGATTTTTACTATCCTATAGGTGATAGATTTTCTTTCTGCGGGAGTGTTCAAAACTTGGCTAGCCAGCCTAATACCTTTATATCTTTAGCTAGCATTAAGAGGTCTATTAGGGATAGAATTGAAGATTTGAAGCCTACTTCGCATACATTAAAACGGAACAGCAGGAAGCCAAGCTCGAGGATATCCTAATAATTAGGGAATTTTTTAACATATTTCCAAACTTACCCAAACCACATTTTAATAGGGAAATAGAGTTCAAGATCAATCTAGTTTTAAGAATGGCTCCTATATCGAAGGCCTTGTATTGAATAACTCAGCCAAGTTGAGGGAGTTGCAAGTGTAGCTACAAGAGCTACAGGAAAAGAAATAAATCTAACTGAGCACGTCACCTTTGGGAGCTCTAGTGCTCTTTGTTAGAAAGAAAGATGGGAACTTAAGGTTGTGTATTAACTATTGAGAGCTCAACACGATGATCATCAAGAACAAGCATCCCCTACCAAGAATCGACGACTTGATTGATTAATTAAAAGGGGCCAAGGCTTTTTCAAAAATAGATCTAAGATCTAAGTACCACCAATTGAAGATAAATGGCAAAGATATCCCTAAAATGGCTATTCAGACAAGGTATGGCCATTATGAGTTTCTATTACTGCCTTTTGGATTAACCAATGCTCAACGGGTTTCATCGCTTTAATGAACTGAGTGTTCAAGCTACATCTAGACAACAGTGTGGTGGTATTTCTAGATGACATCCTAGTGCACTCACCAAGTGCACAGATGCATTGGGATAGTGCTGTAGACCTTACGTGTAGAACAGTTGTATGTCAAATTCAACAAGTGCAAATTTTAGCTCATAACAATAGTATTTTTAAGACATGGGATCTTTGAAGAGGGAGTATTAGTAGATCTTAAGAAGGTCGAAGCCATCCTACAATGGCAAAGACCCACTAATGTGATGGAAGTAAGGAGTTTCTTTAGATTTTCTGGATACTACTGAATGTTTGTGAAAGGGTTTTTTAAGGTTGCTACATTATTGACGCAGCTATTACAGAAGAGGAAAAAGTTCGAGTGGACCTCAAAATGTGAATAAAGGTTCATTGAACTTAAACAATAGTTCACTATAGCTTTAGTACTTTCCCTACCTATCGAAGCTAGTCGATTTACGGTCTATAGTGATGCTAGCAAGAAAAGCTTAGGATGCATCTTAATGTAAAATGACTAGTGATTGCATATGCATCTAAGTAGCTGAAGCTATATAAGTTGAACTACCTAACTCATGACTTGGAATTGGCAGTGGTGGTGTTCATCTTCAAGATATGGAGGCATTACCTATATAGTGAGGGGTGCAAAATATACACCAACTATAAGAATTTCAAATACTTCTTCACATAGAAAGAAATAAATATGAGGTAGAGGCACTGGTTAGAGTTGATCAAGGACTATGACAAGGTCATAAGCTACCACTAGGGTAAGGCTAACTAGATGGCCGATGTCCTAAGCAGGAAGAGGACAAAACTATGGCGGTTATGTTGGCAAGATAGCTCGATTTGCTATACTTGGAGATTATGGAATCAATAGATGGGGTACTAGCGAAACTGAGCACCAAACCCTTAATAATTAAGGAAACCAAGAGGCTTTGAGAATCAAACTCAGATATAACAGCATTAAAGGAGAGGGTCAAGCAAGGCCAACTCCTCGACTTCCAATTAAGGGAAAATGATGTGATGCGTATGAAGGGAAGACTAGGCATCCAAATGTAAAGGAGATACATAATCAAATCCTACAAGAGATTCATCAATCAAGATACTCAGTACATTTGGGAAGCATGAAAGCTACAAAGGCCATAAGAAAAACTTCTAGTGGAACATAATGAAGAAAGACATTGCAGACTTCATAATGAGGTGCATAAGCTACCAGAAGGTCAAAGTGGAACACTGGCAGCCCGGATACTATCTATAGTTGCTAGAGATCCCAGAATGGAAATGGGATTGAATTACTATAGACTCCATGGTAGGGTTGCCATGTACACTGCAAGGACATGAAGTGATTTGAGTGATCGTTGACTGTCTGACCAAGTCCACACATTTTCTCTTACTACTAACAACGTATACATTAGATAAATCGGCAAAGGTGTGCATTGACAGTATAGTGCGACTACATGGAATGCCTTCGAGCATAGTCTCAGATCAGGACCCCTAATTTTCTTTTTTGTTTCTAAAAGACCTTCTAGAAGGAAATGGGGACAAGGTTAGATTTGAGTACTCCATACCACCCACAAATGGGTGGGTAGGACCAAACCATCCAAACATTGGAGGACATGCTAAGGGCATGTGTCCTAGACTTTAAGGGGACTTAAAGTGACCCCTTGACATTAGTTGAGTTCTTGTATAATAATAGTTACCATGTAAGTATAAGAGTGGCTATGTATGAGGCTCTTTACACCACGAAGTTTAGGTCCTTAGTTTGTTGGGATGAAGTTTGCCAAAGAAAGATCACGAGCCCAAAGTTAGTGCAAGTAATGGTTAACAAGGTGAATATCATTTGTAGGCGAATGATGGAGGCCCAAGACCGATAGAAAAGTTAAGTTGACTTGAAACAAAGACCCCTAGAGTTCAAACAGTAAGACAAGTGCACTTAAGGATTTTCTCGACCCACGGCTAATGCAGTTCAACAAAGCAAAAATGTTGAGTCCATGATTCATTGAACCCTTTAAAGTATTAGAAAGAGTGGGAGAGATGGCGTATCGATTAGCACTACCCTCACAGTTGTCACGGGTGTATAATGTGTGTCACATATCCTAGCTGTGGAAGTATGCGCTTGACATGAATCACATACTTGAACCAGAACCACTATTGCTGAAGGAGAATCTCACTTAAAAGGAACACCTAGTTTGGATAATAGACAAAGAGGAGAGAAAATAGACGAACTAGACAATACCTTACATGAAGATAGAGTTGTCAAACCACTCCAAGCAAGTGGCAATGTGGGAGTTAGAGGTAGATGTTAGGAAAAGATATTCTTACTCATTTAACTAAAATTGTAATTACAAGTTTTGAGGACAAAACTTATTGTAAAGGGGGAAGATGTAATACTCCAAAATTTTGAAATTATGGAAAAATTATTTAAAGACATTATTGTGGATCATAGTGAAATTATTTTGACCCAAATTTTGTGGTGTTATCAATGAAATTATTAGAAGTTGGTTAACGAAACCTAAGATGGAAAATTATATTTTTGGGTGATGAAATTTTGTTGAATAAATTATTAAATCATGGAAAATAATTTTTGAGCATTTAGAATAAAAAAATAAGGCCCAAAAAATTATGAAATTTTTGGTTAAAATTAAGGCAGAAATTAGAAAGATGTAAATTATTTTAAGGATATAATTTACTAGGAATTTCAATCTCATGTAACCACCAATTAGGCCTCAGGTATAAATAGAGATTTTAAGTGTTGAAAACCCTTATTTAGTCTTGCAAACAATGATAGAGGCTAGGAATGTGAAGGTGAATATTCAAGTCCTTTCATGCGCAAATTCAAGGTAAATTTACATTGAATTGTCTGTTATTCATACATATAGATGGAATATCCATTGTACATGTGTAGGTACTCAAAACACACAAATTTTAAAGGCCTAAATGTGTTGGTTGTTGAAGGAATAAGTATGGAATGAGAAATTATATATAAGATTCATAGAAACTATGCATAGACAAGAATAATTGGACAAAACATGTATTACAACTTCCAAAACTCCATTAAAACATATAGGTTATGAATTCTATAACTTTTAATCCACCAAAACATAGTTAAGAACCTAGAAAACATGGGTAGAATTGAGTTTTGCGGTTGGAAATGGATTGAACATGAAAATTTGAACAAACTAGTACCAGCATGCATAATCATAGCACATGATGGCATTATTGTGGGACCATTAGGCTCAGTTTTGGTCATGGCTGTGGAAATTCCAAAACGACCCATGGCCACAAGCATGGTCACGAGCCACAAAGTTGCAATCACGGATTGGGACACGACGATTATAAGAAGAACTGCTAGATTTCCAATGGGTTTTGTGGTTGAATGTCACCAACGTGGGCGCAAGCTTCATGGTCATAGACAGGGGTGATGTGGTTGCAGGACCTGGCTACGAACATTGGGTAGATTATGTAATTTTGAGAACTTAGTCTGAATTTTTTGAATTTTAGATCAAATTAAAGCTAGACTTGATTGATAAGGTGCAAAGGATGATGTAAGAATAATGATTAAAAATGGCTTAAGCAACACAAAGGCATAGGGCACATTGAGCATTGGTAAGCATTCAGCATTAGACATAATACGTACAAAAAAAAATGATCATGTATGTGATTGAATAGGTGACCAAGAGACAATACCCAAGGAAATCAAGAGCCAATCAAGCTGAGTAAGGTTAAGTGGCAACACTCTTCTGAAATTATTTTACAGTCTTTGAAAATGATTTTATTGCCCAAATGAAATTATGCTTTTCAACTCTATTTAGCTTTGTAACTAATCGTTTACACGCGTTTAAAGAAACTGCTTTCTACTTGCTAAAGCATGGAATTTTTGTGATACTTGGACAACATGAAGGTCTTATTTTAGACTTAGGTGTGAGCTAAGTGCAAAGTAAGAATTTTGAAATTAAATACTAGAATATGAATGTATGAACTGAATTATAAGTGCCACTTATGTGAATGTGAATAAGGGTGAGGAAGGAGTTTTGTCCTACTAATTAGGTAATAGATTGGGAACCGCCCGATTGGAGTGAAAATTGAGACCAGTAGTAGGTGAAGTTGATACTTAGCCCTACCAATCGAGTAATAGTAGATTAGGATACTTTATAGATGGGGTTGAAGGCTTAGGGCAACGGTGGCACAATCGAAATTAGATACACCCTTCATTTGTTGGGGAAGTATAAGTTGAGGCTCTAACCAGTGGTACACACACAATGGATATGATAATGAGTCGGCTAACAAAAGACAAAATGGTAATAAGTGTTACACGAGAATTGGACATATCATTGTTGTATTTTCCAAAAGTTACATGGATGTTTTTGTTGCCTTATACTTTCCGAAAAATGCTCTTTTAATTAATTGTGAATTATTTGAAATTATTTGTTGCTCACATCTATTTTTTAAAAGTAAACAGGTAAGTATTGTCATTTACTGAGCAATTCCTAGATCACCATTGCTAGTGACCCTTTTACAGAAGAGATAAAAGAACAAGAGGAAACCTAGGGATGATAGTATGAGAGGGGGACCTGCACTTCACTTTGCATTGCTTGAGATTTGGACTTTTATTTCCCAGTGAACAATGAGATGTAATAGATAGGTTTTATATTTCTGCTATGCAATTGAGAAAAGATATTATAGACATATATTGTGATGATATTTTGGAATAATTATTGAACTTATTTATTATTCTAGGTGCTCTGTATATGATTAACTTTTGTTTTCGTTGAGTTGGTTTGCAAATACCATCGTATCAAGGTCCTAGGTTTAGGACGTGACCTTTGCTAGCTTTAAACTTCTACTTCTCACTTGCTAGGCCCCGATGTTAATTTTCTACCACTGCAGCCAAGTTGGAAGTTGACATGTCATCTTGCTGTTACCAGTTGACTTGGTTAGCCCTTTCATCCTTTATGCTTTGTTTAACACAAATTAAGAAAAAGGGTAAAAAGTTTGTACGTGTTCAAAAAATCATTAAAGTATGTGAAAAAAAATTAACCTATTAAACAAACAGTCACATTCTCTTGGGTTCATCCATCAATCTCAATAGTATCAACTCCACAAATATTATAAATCCAACCGAATATCAAGATAAATCCAACAATGATCAACATCCTAGTTATAACTGATGTACTGAATTGTAAAAAAGTTATATAGGCTAAATTTGCTTATCAATCTCTTTATATATTAATTTAAATTAAAAAATTAAAAATATTTGAGAAAATTTGTATCATGTCAAACAAATTCGAACTCTTAGCCTCAATAAAAAAGTATAAATTCATGCTAAAATGTTTAAATAAGAATTTTGTAATATTAAATCAAATGTTTGGAGCAAATCATTGTGTGGAAATCATTTCTTAAAGTGAAGGAAAGTTTTACAGTATTATTTTTTAGAATATAATTTTGTGATATTTTAGTTTTGTATTAAGTTTTTGTGATATTTGTTGTCAAGTTGAATAATGTTTGGCGTAGCTGTTCTATTTAGTTTGTAAGAAACAATTTTTTATCATTTTTCTTTTCTTTTTATTTTAACAAAGAAAAGTAGATCCTTTATTAAGTTGCTTCTTCAAGTATAAGACAACTATACCATATCAGGTTTAAAGTCAACACGCATTTAATATAATCACGAAACAATATATTGATAGTAAAAAGTAAACTCCATATGTCTGCTTTGTTCTGTGAGTCATTATTTGAATGTTCATGCTCTAATAATGCATCTACACACATGTATTCTCGGTGTCTCATATAGAATAGTATGATACTTACTCTACAAACACAAAGTGTGCAGGTCATACTGACTCTATAATGCCTTTTAGAGTGTCTGTGACTCATAAATTGATTTTAGTGATTGTGTAGTAAGATAGCTTTGTGTTCATATTCATAACTCCTTAAGAATAGAGTATCTTAATACAATCATATATGCACATACAACATTTTACACTATTCAAGTTTACATGCATAAAAATACTATCAAAATTTTGATTAAATAATCATCATGATTTTATTAATTAATAAGAATGACATTTATAAAAAAACATCCCTCAAGTATCCATCAGTGATAATTTGGCGTTGAAGGGCGTATCACTTACATCTGCCAAGCATGAGACATAATGTTTAGAATGACTCTAGAATGATTTTGGAATGAAAAGTCTAGAATGGCTTTCTGTGCAATGGTTCAAGAACAATTCCAGGTCAAATAATTTAAGACGGTTTTGGGACGGTTCATATCTAAAATGGGTTTTGCATGGTTTGTTCTGAAATAAATGTGGTTCAACTTGTTCTGAAACGGATTTGGCATGACTTGTTTTGGATCAAATTTGGCACGACTATTTTAGAATGGATTTGGAATGGCTATATGTTCACATGATTTTGGTACAGATTTGAGATGCTTCTAGCAAGAAATTGCCATGATTTTGATTTTTGGGAAAATTGAGCATTATTTATAATTTCTTGTATATTATGAATATAATTATCAATACAACTAAACAAAACCGCTAATACACGATTTAAAGTAAACAAAATGCACAAACATTCTATAAATGCATGCCGACCAATATTGATGCACCAATATTTCCTATCCAAATGTAATACACAATAATGTATTATGAATAGTTTCAGACAAAGACAAAGAAGAAAATGAACAAGTAAAATGCCACTAGTTATCTATGTCGAGCCTATCCTCATCATCATCAACATCATCTAGGGTATATGATGACCAAACCTGATTAAAAGACTAAGGGTAGTTTGTGTTGGCACGTTTCAAAAGCTGATTTAATTATGCCTCATTCCATTCAAGCCTCACCTTCGCACTCTTCCATTTTCCTTAGCGATTTGCAATTTTTTCTCTGTGAGTCATAGTTTTTGCTCAATGTTGCAAAACTCAATAGCAAGTGAGGAGGTGTGCAAATTGAATCCCTTAGAGAATATCTGGTAGCTCTTAGCTTCTGCTCCCATACCTAGTAGTTATCATTTCTTGAAACCATTAAGAGTTGATAACACAATATTGCTACTATAGGAACTAAAAGTTTTGAAAAATTTCAGCTAGTCGATTGTTCCTATTTTTCCCACAAGTAGATGTGAATGTTTCCGATAGCCACTAAGCTTTCATTTGGTACCAAATCTTTTTAAAGATCTATTTGGGCTTATGTTTGAAACCCTCACTCAATGTAGGTGTTTCTTAAGAAGTTTAGAAGCTTTTTTCTATAAAATTCTTCTCATTTATATTATTGTCAGTTGGCTTCTATGTAAATTCCGACTATCATATCAAAAGTACATACATGATTCCATGTCAAAGCCGATTTATGCACTCATGATAAATAGATGATGCACAAGTACAATCATATTTCATCCACCACAACAAATTTTCATCCATGTACATATGCAATATAAATTTTCAAATGAAGCAAACATTAGAGCCACCAAAATTTGCTGCTAGGACTACTTCTTGTGAATTCATCCACGTTGATTACATGACAATGTGACATGTTGATAAACACACGTGTATACAATAATCAATCGTGCTACATTGTTAGGATGTAAACACACCAAGAGTGTTTTAGGAAATCTTGAATTTCTAAAACTGTAATTGTAAACACATAGAGGAGTATGAGTACAAACCTCAAATTGCCAAAACCAAAACTATTTGGTTTCAAGGTCGACATTTTTCATTTGTATCTAGGCACCATTGTAGTTACCAAATATAATATCTTTAATACAGTTTGTCACTTCCTTGTAAATACTACAAAAAAAATATATAACATGATGGGAGTAAGGGCACATGTAATGAAATAAATAAATGACATATTGTCCTCGATGTGAGGTCTATAGGGCCCCTATTCTCTAATGGGATGCTTCAGTTGGTTGTGCATCTGCGGATACCTCAAAAATATTTTGTTTGTGGTGAGGAGCGAAGGCTGATGGTTCCTCAAATGGACCCATGCTCGTGAGTAGGTTATGTAGCAGGGATGGTGAGGGAGGTTGTGTTTTAGAATCATCAAGAACAGGCTTGAGCAAAGGCAAGTTATCCCAACTTGTACCCGACCTTCCAACTCCATATTGTGATCTTTGTCCCCGCCCTCCCAAATATGCACTTTGAGTCATTCTCAAAACATCAAAACTTAAGTTATTGTTCCAAAATTCAAATAATACTTCTATTTAAACAAACTATTATTTATGTTCATAAATATTAACACCTATGTATGGCACTTAGAATTAGTTTGATTCATTTATCTAGAATGACTTGCATAGGTTCAATCTATGTTATCTACACATTGGAATTACAAAATACACTAAAATAACAAAATAGACATTAACCAAGTGTCTCTAGACAGCTAGGAACGCAAATAATTATACAATTGCATTACGAGCCATCAACGTCAGAAGGTTAAGATGTGAAGTTCTCCAAACATGAAGTGTGGCATCACATTTATGATAAAATATGTAGATTAACTTAAGACCTAAACATGAAAATGAATTTTCCCAAAATAATTCCAAAGGTGCCATCAAGGAAATATTATCAAATCAAAATAGTTCATATGTTAGGAGAAAAATTAAGTGATTTAGAGTTTTTGAATGAGTACCTTGTAGAATGAGATAGCTAGGGTTTCAACCAAAAAATTGATGAGTCTTTTCACTGGAGTCTGTATATGCAACCTAGGTAGGGGAACTTGTAAGGAATGGACCTGATTGTGTTTCTAAGTCACCCGTGAAGTAAGGTTTGAGGGAGAAGAAGAAGTGGGATAGTTTGACAATAAGTTTGGAGGGCAAATGTTTGGCCAGAGGTGAAGTGTGTAATATATATTTAGGCTTGGCACGATGTTGGTATGGTATTTTATGACAAAACCATTCCAAATTAGGTTATAAAAAATGACTTGTCTTCATTGTTGTTGATTGTCCTGACAATGGCTGCGATGACCTAATTTACCCAAACAGGGTATTCTTCATCATTCTTGATCATTGCGATAAAAATGATGCTTACTTGCACGGCTATTGTCCATTGATCATGGAGACAATCGAGCATGACGACACACTTTGGAGCTGTCATCATGCAAATTCGTTAAGACAATAGTGATGACGACCATACAAGTGTGATCTGGAGTGGCCATCTTGGCCAGTGTCCAACGGTCATGCAAACTCATCATGAAATTTTCCTCATTTCTCCATTAAGGATGATTTGGATAAAGAAATTAACAGTAAAAATCAAAGTACCTCACCTTCCTACCATGTTGAAAATACTCGACCTTTGTATAATCCATGCACACTAGACACCTCATCAGCCTAGTAGAACTCTAGTAAAAATTATAGAATAAGCGGGAAGGTCATGAAAGGTTCATAACAAAGTAGCCCTTATAGTAAAGTAACTCTGCCGAATGCATCATAAGTTTAAACACTTACATCTCACAACATGAGTAATTCATCAAACAATGGTTGAAGGTAAACGATGGTAAGTTTGTTAGGATTTGATGGATTAGGTTTGATTAGGGATAAAAACATGTATGAATTCTTTATACACAAACCTAGTAGAATGTTATACGGCATAACAACCATAGTCCAACAAGAGTACACTTTCTCATAAGATCTATGTGGGGCAAACCTCTGCATAAAGACCCAGACGTACATTGTGTGGCTTCGCAACGAACTCCAAATGGCTCTAAATAAAATTCTTCCACGTCGTGCCGTCGGATGGATGACACATGGATTCCTCCTATGTTATGTGAGTTGCATACCATATCATTTGATTTGTTGTTAGATCTGATGTATAAACCTCTGCAACTAGGGCTTGTACCTAAGTGCGCCACATAATTTGTAGAAATCAAGATCATTGTTAGATGTCCAATATAACATGTATTTGGTAGGACAACAATCTATCTTTTGCACTCAGAGTCCCAAATTTTTTATTAGTCGTTTTGTGCTATAATAGTTTGGTGGCATTCGATGGTCATGAGGAAGAATCTCCTTAATCAAACTATATACATCATTAAAGTAACTTTCTAATATACCCTGCTCTACTATACTCACTATTCTTGCCACGACTAGAAAGAAAATCTCACATTTGTCATATAATGGTTGGTTTGCCATAAGGAGTCAAAAAATCTAGTAGTTAACCTATCAACGTCACTTGCACCAACATCTTTAGCCTCATTTCCACCTTTTTCATCATCATGCCATTGATTTGAACCTCTAGGACCTGCTTCCCCCATACATGAGGCTATATATATACTGTCTTTAGGCATCATATATCATCATCTCGTCACATGGAATAGCCTCATCATTGCCGTGTTCAATATTGTACTCATCTGATGGGATGTCTAGTTCATAGGGGTGGTTGCTTTCAAAGTACTCCTTTTTACCATGATTAATTCAATTGAAGTAATTCTTAACAAAGTCTATTCTAGACAGTGGATCTTCACTTCTTCAAATTCCAATAACCTGTTGTTCTTGCATTGAGAACAAGGATTCTTGATCTTATATCTGTCGATATATTCGTGTTGCTGCCTAGCTCGTTTAACAAAATCATAAACTCCGATTGTGAATTCCGATACTAAACCTCAATAGACAGGGAGATTTTATTGTACATCTAAGCCCAAATATTTCTCAAAGTTCGTAATGTAAATCTATGCCAAAACATAAGTGCATGTAAATATCGACAATTTCATATACAACATAAAAAAATATAACACATATTTAGAGGAACAATATATGTATAAATGCACTCATCCATTCACCATTTCGAACACAAGCAATAATACTGGGTTTCACTTAACATGTTGACTTCCCAAACTAGGCAAAATCTTGATGAAGAAAAATATTAACAATATGCGTATTTCTGCACTTTACCATTCACCATTCCAATATGAAAAGTTTTACTCAACATATTAAACAACCAAACTAGACAAAATCTTGAGAAAGAAACACATTCACCATGTACAAGGAAGGTTTAAATAATATATCAAAATTAGCTAAACATTTTGGAAGAACGAATTAGACTTGTACCTCTATGAAGAGGCTTCTTTTAGGATGTTCTCCTATATGCAAAGGGCCAAAGACTATGTGAAAATGAGGTTCAAATGCCTTAATTTCAAAATTAATTCCGTAAAATTGGGGTGGTTCTAGTACAACAACAAAAGCCATTCTAAAATCTGGCACAACATTAAGAAACCATTCTAAACCTAGAATACCTTTGATAGTCAATAGATATCATTCCAAATTGGAACAATCTTTCTAAAGTCATTTCAAATATTGGAATGGGTTTCACATTCCATTCCAAAATTTGGAATGAATGGCATTTGAAGTCGTTCTAAAAACTAGAATGGTTTCAAAATATCCAATTTAGTTCTAGAACGGCCTCTTAAAATTGTTTCTAGTTTGGAATGGCTTTCGGAAGCCTTTTCTAATTTGGAACGGTTTTTAAAAGCAGTTTCAAATGTGAAACGGGTTTTAAAACTGTTCTAAAGCTGGAATGACATCCTGGAACACGTTCCAAATCTAAAATGATATTTTTGAAGCTATTTCAGACCTAGAACGATTTTGAAACCATCTTAATTTTGAAACGAATTTAAAATGACAGTTTATGTTTATTTTAAATGCATGACTTTGGAACAGATCTGCAATGGCATTTTCCTCGCAGCAGATTTTTGTCAAAATATTGTGCCATCCAAATTGGAACGAATTTTTGGGACGGCGTTTAAGCCCTTTTTTTAGTTTGGGCAGTTTCCAGTTGTGACCCCACCCTTGACGTGAGAATTGACATTCTAAAGAGCATGTCTATAATGTCTTCATGACTAAAGAACAGTTATGCCTCCTCGAATTCATAGATGTCGGTGTATCTTCACGACGAAACTTCCAATTAGTCGTCTGCACCATGTTTTGAACCAGCGCTCGCCAAATGAAATTTCAGCTCGCATGCTGAACTGGCCTGATCATTTGCATCAGTCTCTCTCATCATTTTTCTAGCTAAATGCTACGCACTCTTTCGCCGTAAACCAGCCATTCAATCAGTAAAGCCACACTGCCTGCCTGTCTCCAACATTGGATGACCCAACGGATTATGTAGTAAGTATGACTTCAGAATACTTATTCCAGATGATTTGTTTTTATACCAAATGAACGCACGTTTGTGTTAATTTGAATGCGTGAAAGTCTAAATTTTAATTTTTTAAAGTCGCGCCTGGTTTCTACTGATTGAAATCATATTCGATAGATCTATCGATTGCAATGTTATATGCATATGTTTTAATCGTGTTTGATCCAGCAAACTCTTTTTTACCATTTTCAAAAAATTGCTTTCAATCGATTTTGAAAATTTTTTAGTAACAGAAAATTATTTTTTAGGTAAAATATTTTCAGCATCAAGAAAACTTTCAAACATGTCCTCCAAAGTTAATTTCGGAGGGGTCAAATCATGGTTCCACGGTCAATATAGATTTGGTAAAGAACGCCGAAATGTTCGTTTTGATCTACAGTCAGATTTGTGTAGACTTTAACGGAGTTACTTTTCCAAAATATTTCAGATATTTGAATCAAATCCACCGTTTCTGAGTTACGGTTTTGTTTCCGTCTCAATGCAACTTTCGGGTGGATAGCCCCATCGAGCGAGTGATGTCGCCGTTACAGTCAGTTCCGTTTTCCTGAGGTTGGCCGATGATCTCAATGCACAGCTGCGTGCCATCGTTTGGATTCGCGGAGTTAGGGTTTTCTGGCGGACGGAGCCAAATTTTGGGGAAGATGATGTCAAGTAAAAAAGGTCAGCACTTTTTCATCATTGATTAATGTCGCAATGAATAAATTAGTCCATTAAGTTAATGGGTTTGGGGCGGCAATAATTGACTAATTCCTGCACTCTGCTCCATTAAACACGGTTTATCAATTTAAAGCAATCGATTTTTAGCAATATTATATTACCGTGTTGTCGTGAAGCTATTTTATAGCAACGTGAAGTCGACCTCAATGGGGTTACGACACTGGGTCGTGGAAATTGAATATCCAAATGGGCCAAACAAGAGGAGTTTTTTAAACAGAATGTAAAACCTACCCTGAATGGAAACTGGTTTTTATATTTCTTCTAGTCTGCCAGTTAGCCTTCTGGAATGGGTTCTCAGGGTTGAGGATGTGAATGAGCCACGTAGCCCTCAACATGACATTGGAACGGGAGCGGGAGTGACATGTGGCTGAGGACAACGGAGAGCGGCCTTAGCTTTTTAAAATGGAATATACAACAATAAATCATTAGTAAAAGATTGTATAATAATATATTATCAACAGTAAACTTGTAATGTGTGCATTTATATGGTAGATGCAATTTCGACATTGTAACAGGGGCTTCATTCGAAGATGTACTGGGCGAATTTGTAATAATTTTATATTGAAAAAAATAAAATAATAATTAAATATTGATGCAATTTTATTGCAGCATTTATAAAGTCGAAACAGGTGTAAGGAGCTGCAAGGGCCCCTGTTTTTTTGGATTTTTCAATTGACAAAAATTCTTTTGGGTATCTTCCGTGAGGCTGTGGTGCGTTCTTCGGAAAAAGAATGAAAGCGTTTGGAATTTATTTTATTTAAAATACTATGTGAAGTACATTATATTCAATTTAATTTTCATTTAATTATAGAACTTACTTTAATCGTCAAATTATATCAAATAATTTTTTGATAAATGTTATAATTAGATAACTGTTATGTAGGATAGTGGCCCGAGCTTTAATACACACCCACACGCAATGTACATGTATATTAACTAACAGCTTGAATTTAAATAAAAATAATAATTATGCTTTGAGTATAATCAAACACACAGATAGGAAAAAAATACATTTCTAAAAAATATTCCTAAGTATTATAATTAAAAACTTTTAAAAATAATATTGTGGATAAAGAAACAAATATTGAATGGTGTTTTAGGGGATCCAAACAACGCCACATTGCTTTCTTTTCCTGCCGGTGTGCGAGTGAATATTTGTGTGGTTCTTGTTCTTTTGTTGGCTTCCGCTGAAACTCTCTATCCCTCTCCCCCCCCCCCCCCCCCCCCGGGGGTTGAGAATCGATGCTGCTTACGGTTCTTGTTCTCGTCGTCTCTCTGCGTATTCTGTACTTGATGTGTGGTTTTAGAAATAATTGGAATGGTGCTCTCTGGGCGATCGATCTGTATTTCTGTAGTTCTTTCTTGCCGATATGGTGAGTTTACTTGAAGGGCCTGGTTTGACGGTGATCTGGCAGTTGTTAACCTTGAAAGGTGTTTGCTTCACGCTCATCCGAGCTTGTTTATATGACATGGAGTTATTTATTGTCTAGTAAGGGGACTGTCCGTACTTCTTTTCCAAATCAGCATCTACCAGTAATATTTTTATGGCCAAGACGTGACCTCGATTCGGGATAGCGGCGGCGGCGGCCGCAGTTGATAAAAGTGTGTGGATAAAATCATTGTGCAAATCTGTATGTGTATCAGTGTGCACTGGCATTCATTTACTTATTGTGACAGGTGGATAGTGATGGAGGGCTCGTCCGAGTCTGGTTGGCCGAGGTCTGATAGCTCTAGGGGGATGAATTCCTCGTCTCTCTTGGACAGAAATCCCAGAACTCTCCGAGCAAGCACTGTGAGGTCCTCGGGTGACCATACCTCCCATGATCCTGGCTTCGTTTCGGCAAGAAAAGGGAGGGAGAAAATTCTGTGGCGTCACATAAACAATTACAGAACTGAGGCTGTGGGTGGCAGCGCGGGGGCACCTGTTGTCCGAGCAGTCGAATGCAAGGGTGTTAGTTTGAGACAGTGGCTGGATAATCCGGAAAGGAAAGTGGATGCCCTCGAATGCCTTCACATATTTTCTCAAATTGTAGATATTGTTAACCGCGCGCATTCTCAGGGAATTGTTGTTCACAATGTTCGGCCCTCATGCTTCGTCATGTCCTCCTTTAGCCGTATCTCTTTCATAGAATCAGCTTCTTACTCAGACTCGGCCCAGGATTCTTCGGGGTATGGATCAAACAGCCAAACGGATGAGTTTAAGGGCTCAACTACACGTCTTCCTCATGACTCGCACTCCGGGAGTCAGTTTGGTACTCACGATTCTTCGCTCCCAAGAACTCTAGTTAACGCAGATTCCGATACCAATTGCTTGCAGTCATGGCCGGGTCCAGCTATGCATGCGTTGGAAGCCATTCGCAATGAAAGCGAAGGAGATAAAAAGCATTCTTTTCCATTGAAACAAATATTGCTCATGGAATCCACTTGGTACAGGAGTCCCGAAGAGGTCTCAGGTGGTCCTGCTACTTGTGCTTCTGACATTTATCAACTTGGTGTCTTACTATTTGAGGTCAGTCGTAAGAACATATTTTCGAACTGTTGAGAGAGTTGTTTCTGGGGACTGCTTCCCCTTCTCCTGGTTATTTGTTGTTGGATGTTTACTCGGGTCAGTGCTTATGCTTGACTCAACTAATATTTTAGAAACTTGGTAATATAGATTTCTGCTTATGCGCAGCTCTTTTGCACTTTTGGTTCACTGGAAGAGAAAAGCACAACTATGACAAGCTTGAGACATCGTGTGCTCCCTCCGCAGATGCTTCTTACGATGCCTAAACAAATTTCGTTTTGCTTGTGGTTGCTGCATCCAGAGCCAAGTTGCCGGCCTAAAATGAGGTGAATTTCTGTTATAGAACGGCAACTGAGTAGTTAAACTTCAGAGATATTGTATTATGTTTCATTACTTGCTGTCCTGGGTGAGTTTCTTGCGATCCTTCTTTTACCAAAAAATTTTACGTTCTCCTTTGATCTTGCACATAGTTGTGTTGGCACCTCATTATACACTTTCAGAGTTCATGTTGTGTTGTGTGGACTTGGTCCTCAGGCGGTTGTCTGTCTCTGAAGTAATAAAATCTACAGTGGGTCCAAAATTTTGATTTGCCTAGGAAGGAGAACCAAAAGTTGATACCACGAAATTTGATGATGTCTTCACATTTAAAAGCTTTTGCTTCAAGATCTGAAAGCCCGAATTTGCTCCTTGTTGGTGGAATATACTTCTTGTTACTTTTCTTGATGGGTTCTCTATGGTCGTTTCCACTTTTCAGTAATTGCTTGCCCCTTAAGCTTCTTCTGATACTTGCGTTATGATTCTCTAGCAGATATGCTGGGGACTATGCCTTAAATTAGTATATCCTTTTTTGGCCAGTCATAACTTTTCCGCACTGTCTTAACAGTGAGCTATTGCATAGTGAGTTTTTGAATGAACCAAGAAATGACATAGAAGAACAAGAAGTTGCTATAGAACTTCAAGAAAAGATAGAAGAGCAGGAGTTGTTGCTGAAATTTCTTCTACTGCTGCAGCAAAGAAAACAGGATGCCGCAGATAGCTTGAATGAGACAATATCCTTCGTATCTTCTGACATAGAAGAAGTGACGAACATGCAGACAGCTCTCAGGATAAAGGGTGGCTCAAATTTAGATTCAAGCAAGAATTTAGCTTCATCTCCCAATTACACAAACACTACGAAACACTATGATTCTGGTAGCTCAGGGTCCAGAAAGCGAATCAGGCAAGGCATTTATATCAGCAATTCAGATGAATCGGACAATTGTGTAGATGAACATCATAAGTCGGAGATGCCTGTTACAAATCAATCAAGTGTTCTTTCCAGAAATTCTCGGCTAATGAAGAATTTCCATGAATTCGAATCAGCTTATTTTTCAATGAGACTTAGGGCTGCAAAACCAGCTTGCAGAATGTTGGCCCGGTCATCTCCAATTGGTAGTGGCGGTAGAGGGTCTGTTGTAGCAACTGAAAGAAGTTCTATCAGTAACCCATCACCTAAAGAGATTGGTAACGAACTTAGGCAAAGTGGATGGGTAAACACATTTGTAGAAGGGTTGTCCAAGTATCTGTCCTTTAGTAAGCTAAAAGTTAAGGCAGACTTAAAGCATGGAGATCTTTTAAATTCGTCCAACCTTGTATGCTCTGTCAGTTTTGACCGTGACGGGGAGCTTTTTGCCACTGCTGGTGTAAACAAGAAGATCAAAGTTTTTGAGTATAATTCAATCTTAAATGAAGATCGTGATTTTCATTATCCTGTGGTAGAAATGTCTAGTAGGTCAAAACTTAGCAGCATATGTTGGAATGGCTACATTAAAAGCCAAATTGCTTCAAGTAATTTTGATGGGCTGGTGCAGGTAAATTAGAATTAAAAACTGTAAATTGTTTTCTGCATTTCCCCCATTATTATCAATAAATTTTTGATATATCATTCAGGTGTGGGATGTCTCAAGAAGTCAGGCTTTCATGGAGATGAAGGAACACGAGCGCCGTGTGTGGTCTGTTGACTTTTCAGTGGCAGATCCAACACTGCTGGCCAGCGGGAGTGATGATGGCTCTGTTAAGCTTTGGAATATCAATCAGGCAATTCTATTCTTCCACTTTGTGTATGTCAGCTTTGAAACTGAACAAACTACAGCATCAAGTTAACATTGCTGTATGTATTACATTCTGGATGTGCGGTAGTTTTTATTACGTGTATTGCTATTTCAGGGAGTCAGTCTAGGTACCATCAAGACAAAGGCCAATGTCTGCTGTGTTCAGTTCCCCACAGATTCTGGTCGTTCACTTGCATTTGGATCTGCAGATCATCGGATATATTACTATGATCTGCGTAACTCTAAAGTGCCTCTATGTACTCTGGTTGGGCATAATAAAACAGTGAGCTATGTGAAGTTCATTGATTCAACAACACTCGTGTCTGCATCCACGGATAATACATTAAAGCTCTGGGATTTGTCAACGAGCACATCAAGAGTTCTTGATTGTCCTCTCCAGTCATTTAAAGGACACGTAAATATAAAGGTATCTTATGCTTTTGTTCCACCCCCACTAAAAATCCCATAAGTTTCTGTGTCTGGTTGGTCACTTGTTTGCAATTTTATTATTCATATCGAAATATTTGGTAATCAGATCTAGTTGAATTCTTCTATCAGTTTGAACTTCATCTCTCTGGTTCTTCACCTCCATCTTCTGATGCCCTTATTTATCCTGAATCAATCAAAAACATCATCTCTGGTATGAATATGATAACCCCAAAACTTTGAAGCAAGGACTATCCTGCTCGTGCTTGTTAATCATAATCATTCAGCTTTAAAAATGAAGTAATAAATTAGTTTCTAGGGGTGAGGTGTACTTTATTGACTTTCTTCACTTATCTAACTTGCGATGAGAAAATACATCTAATTTGTCGTCTGACCTTATCTGTGAATTGTTTTTCTTGTTTCATTCTTCTAACAAAATGTAAAATCTTTTTGGGTACCTAACAATAGACATTAATTTATTTCAGAATTTTGTTGGCTTGTCTGTATCTGAAGGTTATATTGCAACCGGCTCAGAAACAAATGAGGTATCTTTTGTCAATAAACCATCTTACTCCTTTTATCCTGCTATTTGTTCCTATAATTTCCAGTATTACCTACATGCCTTGGAAATAAATACTTTGTCCTATAGTAAAGCCACAGGTTACTTTTGTTGGGAATGAGTTATGGTGTAATAATATGATCTCAGGCCCTTTGTGACCCATGGATCTCTGAACTGGAATAAATGGAAACCAAAAAATGAAAGGAATGAGGCCCAAAAATCCTATGCGAGCTTATAGAAAAATACAACACGTTCATCACTGCGATCTCCCTAATTTTGGTGAGATGAAGTAAATAAGAGTGGTAGGGGAAGTTAAATGACTATGTTGCATGTATGGACTTCTTAGTTGAGATTTTCTTTCACTAGAAGATATTATGTGCTTTACATGTACATGTGCTAAAATTAAATAATATATGAATATATCAAATTACACAGTTTTAATATTAACTTGATTTATTTTTTGTTCATTTATCATAGTTATTTTTTGAAAATTGAGTTATACATTTACTTTCTTGTATTTATTGTATGATAATTAATGTTATTGTCTTATTTTCAAAAATAGTGTACTAAGTTAAGTAAGAGCTGATAAGAATTTAAATTTTAGATTTTAACATCATGAATACTAGTAATAAATTAATTTTTAGTAGTATCTTTTAATTAAGTAAAAATAATGATTAAGGAAAATGCCGTTTAAATTTTAATTTTTATAATTACATTCTAAATGATATGATTATTATTTGATCATATATTTTGTCTTAAATTCATTGAATAAAGCTAAAAAATTAATAAAGAAATGTTATTTAAAATTTGGTTTATGGAAAATAATAAGAAAAATGCACCTATATTTATTATGAATATAGTCATTTATAAGCTAGATATCTAAAATATTTTTGGAATTTGATATCTCTTTCATTTTAAAGTAAATTTGTCTTTACAAATTTTACTTTTCAAATATCATGATCAAATTGGTGACATTTAGTTAAAATAAATTCATATCCATCTAATTATTTTTTAATAATTTAAAATTTGATATTGTACTACTATATACAAACTTCGTTATATTTCTTTAAAAAAAATTATAATCACTTTAAAATAGATTGTAGCTTTATGTAATATTTAAGTGAAATGAATTAAATTAAAACTATTTTTTTATAATTTAATTTAATATATTGGCCTTTTAATCCAAATACTCATTTGTGCTTATTGATCATTCTACTCCAGAATAACATACTCATTTGTGCTTATTGATCATTCTACTCCAGAATAACATAATGAAATGTGAATTATACAATAATAAAAATTATCAGTGTTTAAAACTCATGCATTAAGATAAATTTATTGAGTTTTATAAGTAATTTGATATAAGGATCCAAATTGCCTATTAACTCTTGATAGAAAAATGAACTTTCAATTAATTTATTATAGCATTGAGTCTCTCTTTTTTCAATTTCATTTACCAATATATTTTATTTTTAAATTTGTACTATAAACTAAAATTTATCAATTGCTTAAAAGTGTTTACTCAAATTCAAAATTAATCTTAATATGAAAATAATTTAGACTATACTATGAAGTTCTACAAACAATTTATTTATATTAAATCTCATTGTATTGACCGGATTTTAAACGTAGTTATTTGTGCCAATATTAATTTCACTGAATTTTAACTTATCATATTACCAGCTTGCATCTAAAGATTTGAAATTTTAAATACAATTTTTTGTCTATGCATTATTGAATTTGATTTCATGTTTTTTTACCTTTGTTTTCTTAATCTAGTCTGAAGTATCTTGTCAATATGGTTTTAATTAATATTGTTTGTCTTTGTAATTTAAAATTTCATAATGTGTGTTATTTATTTTAATTTAATGTATTTATATTAAAAATTATCAGCATGTATTGGTTTGAGACAATTTTAATTTGATAACGTTTGCAGCATTTTATTTGAAGGTTTGTTTTGTTTAATAAATAATATTTATTTATTTTCTTAAGAGATTCACTTTTTTGGGTATTTATTTATTTCTGGCATTTATTTATTTCTTTCATTGTCCTGGTTCTCTATGTGTTTGCTGTACACTATGCTTATTGACTTTAGTGCCAAATATAATAAAGTTTATCATCAATTTGCCTATGTACAAACTTATCATTGTATATAATTTGCCTATGTACAAACTTATCATTGTATATCATTCTTTAATATTTACAGTATTACTTTTTAAGTTTTATTTTATTTTGCAGCAATATTCTTATTAAATTATTGTGTATATTTTTATATGTTTTATTATTAGTTTCATCCGTAATATATTGAGATTAATTACTTATATATTTTATTTGCTAATTAAAATATTGTTTATACTCTTCAAATTGTATATTACATATGAAATTATGAATCCTGTGTTTAACATGCATTTTTTTCTCACGTTGAAAATTTGTATTTTATAGTTTGATCATATTATATTCACATAGTTCTATTAATAGTTTTCTTTAATCTAATACTATATTTTATCCTTAAAATTTAAAGTTAAATATGCATGTTATTATTATTTTATTTTTATGGATTTTGGCGATAAATCTAATAAAACTGGTAGTTAAATGATCAATCATTTTATATATTTTATAACATATATGAAATTTATTTATTTGTTCAAAGTTTTATTTCATTATTATAATTTTATTTATGTTGCTATTTGTTCTTCTTTCATAATTTAATTTAGTTGATATTTACTTTTATAAATTTTTAACATACTAATTTATTTTATTTTATTAAGCAGCATAGTAATGATATCAATGTCTTACAATGATTTTATGTTATGTTTTCATAAATATAATTATGCAATAATAACATTAATTAAAGTTGATAATCATAAATTTGTTCAATTTAAATATTTTATAAAATATTATTTTTAATAAGTTTAGAGAATATTAAAAAATATTTTGTTTAGTTTGATATTATTGTGCTACTTAGTTTAGGGTTGAAAGAATGTTTGATTTTTTAATTTATAAGATTATGTTTATGTCAAGTTATTTTCTATTTTTGGTATTTTTGTACTTGTCGTATGCTATAAATTGGGATTTCTCTCCTAAATTCTCTCCTATTTTGATACCATGTTAAAATTAATTGGGAGAGTTGTTATTGTTTTATAACTGAAGAGAAGTCTTAATTTATAATCTAGGACAAGTACAAAAATACTAAAAATATGAAATAACTTGACATAAATATAATCCTGTAAATTAGAAAATTAAATATGCTCTCATCTCTAACCTAGGCAACCTAACAATACCAGAAAAACTAAATATTTTAGAATATTCTCTAACAATAAGAACTTTTTTTCTTATATATATAATTTATTTATTTAAAATTTTACCCCATTGTTATAACTCTAATTTTCTTACTATTTGTTCACTATAATATTTATTAAATATAATTAAAAATGAAATAAATAATAATATAAAATGAATTATCAGCCATTTAATAAATTTGATGATACAAGTTTCACTCAATTTAAATACTTTATACTATATTCTTATATGAATAATGATGCCTTATATATGAAATTTATTATTTATTTAAAATTTTAGCTCATTATTGCAACTATTTGTTTCATCACCCACTATATATCCTCCAACAAATTTATTGTTATTTTTTAATGCATTTATAATTTAGTAATAAGTTTGAGTTTATAATGGTTTAAATAATTTAGGCTTCCGTTAATTTTTCAATGTTACTTAATTTTAAAATAGTTTAAAATTCTATTAGTTTCTTATGACTAAAAGATTTTTAGTTTATATAATTTAAAGATATTTACATAAGTAGTTTAGATGTATTAGAACATTGTTAATTTTCTACTACTAAATGACATGTATTTTAAATAGAATTTTATTTTTACCTAAATAGCCTTATTTACACTTTTATGTATAGATGGGTTATAATGCTTACAAGCTGCTCATAGGCTTTGATTGCCAAGAACTATTTCTTGCCCAAGTCAGAGGTGTAACTCTGCGGAAAAAAGTAACAAATAAAAATAAAAATCAATGAGTAAATAGTGAAGTGAAAAATCGTGAACCAAAATGGATCAGGTGGGAGACCATGCCAGAAGTATCTCTGAATAGCACTGACAAATGTTAATGTCGTGTGGATATTAATTCTTTTTTTAAAAAAAAAAATCACTTGATCAGGCAGGATGCTGGTTGTGGGGCTTTTAACTGAGGTTTGGGAGGTTAAGGGTGACGGGAATAAGGAGTGGACCATGTTTGTGGATAATAAGATAGTAAGGCAGTGGGGCACTTAAAGGGAAAGGAAGGGGGATGAGGCTGCAGTTTTGGGATAGATGATGTAATGGGTTTTGAGGCATCTGATATAGATGAATCGATGATAAAGTATTGATTGCTTCATAGTTAAAATATTTAGTCATTTGGTCAAAATCCATAAAATTGGGTAGATAGGATGATTTTACATTGATTGGATGAAAATGGTCAGGGTTGTGGGGCATGGGTTCATGAAGACTGGAGTGGCAAGTGGGACATGGAATGCGGAATTCATTGTACATCAGAGTAATGATTTCAAGGCATTAAATGATAAATTTCTTCGATATTGTTAGATTGATCAAAATCTATTATGGTTGGACCATTAGTACTGTTGGATCAAACTGGCAACTGTACAGTGTTTAATAGAACCAACTGCATGTTCTTATTTAAGGGTTGATTCGGTTTGAAAGATTGGAATTCTCTATTGAGTTTGAAGATCTCTACTTTTATTAGGAGTTAGCATAATCCACCATTGTCTTATAAGATGTGTTGTCCGTATGCAATGTCAACCTTCCAATTCCAAGACCTCCATGCTGCATCCACTTCGTACACGATATTGTGAACTCAGATTGTAGCTTGTGTTGTTCTCTGATTGTTGCAAAGATACTCTCTGACTATGCAGGTATTTGTTTACCACAAGGCTTTCCCAATGCCCGCGCTGTCATTTAATTTCAACGGCATAGATCCACTTTCAGGCGATGAAGTGGACGACACTGCACAGTTTATCTCATCGGTTTGTTGGCGCGGGCAATCGTTGACCTTGGTTGCTGCAAATTCCATGGGAAATATTAAGCTTCTGGAGATGGCTTAATGGTGGAACAACAGCAATCCTCGAGAGGAACGCTGATTCAAAATTATTATCAGAATCTGAAGTGGGCAGCCCGCAACCATGAAAGCTTGACAGCTGAGATCTGCTTCATGAAGGCTTACAACAAGCAGAAATCTGCAAACTACAAATTTTTGCATTTAGTCTTGCAGGGGGAACACTTTAACTGGAAGAATGAGATCCGTCTTCGGTCTGAGTAATATAAGGGATGAAAAAGGTTTACGAGAGATGTTTGCACATTGATGCGTCTTTGTATATATTTCGGGTTAATTCTCATGGTTCCTAAACACCTCAAATAGAACGTTTAGTCCTCAAATTTAATCGGCATGCCTACCCACAACTAATTCTGATTTGGGTGTCTTTCAAACGCAACTCGGGTGTTTAGTGAAATGAAGTAGACGAGTGTGGGGAAAAGATCAATGAATAGCACGACACTTTTTCATCTAAGAAACAACAAAATGAGAAGGAAAAATAGTTGTAGGTATCAAGAACATGTATTCTAATCAGTTATTGGAGCCCTCTCTTTATTCTTTTTTATACAATGCAATGGAATGAAGCTGGAAAAGCTTACTACATCCGTGACAGAGAAGGTGGGACGCCACCTGATTAACAAAAATAGTGGCTTATGCATTTATTGGATCTCGAGAAGAATACAAAATGGGGTTCGGGTTCTGGTTTCGGTTTCGCAAGAAGGAACAGTACATTAAAATCTAGGTACATGGCTGCTCGCCGGATTGGGCTGACAGGAGCAGTTTGTCTATGAGCTTCCGAAGCCTATCCGCCCCAGGTCCCGGTCTGAGCTTCGTAGGATTTCCAACCTTGGTGCATTTAGGCTTGCCTTTACACCAGCCACCAGGCGTGAAGCTCCCATGTCTTCTCCTGAGCAGCTCTACGTCGATTTTGTCCAGGACAGGATCATCCTGTCTGAACTTCCGTGCAAACGCAGCACCACTCGCGATCATGTTCGCGGTGTCGTTGATGGTGAGAGTGATGGGATGCTGTTTTGGGGGGTTATCCCAGGCAATGTAGTGCATGTCGTGGTTGACAACCGTGGGCACAAATTCAGGGTTGTTGCAGACAACAGTCTGGAAATAGAACTCGGGGGAGGAAACAAAATTTGTGTAATACATGAGGAGGGTTCTGGGGAGATTATCCCAACCCCATATGCAGTAATACACAAAGCCACGGGATATCACCATCCAAGCTGAACCTGCGTAGACCCATGGTAATGCCATCACAATGCTATCCCAAATAGTATGGTCTAAACAAATTATCTGCACTAGCAAAATAGCCATGTCATCATCTTCCAAAGGCATTAACTTGGCAAGATACTAGACCAACGACAGAGTGTCCAGTGAAACCCCACAACAGAATCTCTCGCCACAAGTCAGCTTCCCGAGAATTACCCTCAACCATTTGCAACTTCAAATTCCTAGAAATCAAGTTTTATTACTTCTAATTAAGTGCTAGCAACATGATGCAATCGACCAAATACACTTTCTCCAACTGTCGATTTGTCCATGTCTGACAGAATAAAATGCAGGTACTCACCAGTAAACAATCTGAACGCTGTTGGTAAATTTCTCTTCGGTCCAACCCAAAATATGTCAGATTTGTTCTTCTCATAGAGACCAGGATCAATGATCAAAGGCATTCCTCTCTCAGTCCTGCCACAAAACCAAAGTATAAGTAAGTATTTACTGCCGTGTAACCACCCGAATGAGCCTGAATAAAGTGTTGCAAACTCACGCTTTCCAGCCCAACTGGCTAGTGTGTTCTATGAAATTGAGGTCCCGTTTCAAATTGGAAAATGTGTAGAGAAGATCTGGTAAAAACAAACTCGTAAGATTCGAATATATCAATGAAAACCACAGAACTGGCTTGAGCATAGATGTTAATGAGAGAGAAAATAGGAGCAGCTCACCATCTTGAGTCACCAAAGGGTAATCCGAAGCACTGAGATTAATAAACCAATCCCAATCTTTGTGCCTCTTCAGAAGAATAGCGCAAGCATGAAGAGTATTCGAAACCATGGTGGGTCCTCTGTAAGTAACCATATTTGCATTTTCATTCATATAAACATTGCCAACCTTCAGGAAAAGGGGATGGTTTTTCACGCGAGATGCAAGCTCAAATCTCTCCTCTGCAGAGGACTCAAGATCCAGATGAACAACATAGTAATTCCACGGATGATAAAGTGCATGAAGAGTCCTCCAAAGCCTGTCTAGATCACCCCTTGATCCAGAAATCAGATAGGCGAACTTCGGCGGGGGTGGCCGAGCAGGAGGAGAAGGCGGAGCATGACTAATATTTACCTCCGCAAAGTGAGAGCTGGTTTGATTTGTCACGACTCGAGAATGGAATAGAGAAACTATTGAATTGATGGTGTTCACAGAGGACACAAGCCCCATATTGAAGGAGGTCGCAATTAGGAAAATGCACACTAGTGAACTTAAAACAAGAGGGAACACCCACTTTTTCTCCACATTCAAGTACCCCATTGCTACAACTTACAAGCATGAGCTCCACCAAGAATTCCGCGACAGAATTGAATGGTGCACTCTGTTCAACAATTTTCCTCACGACTATAACAAGTCACTGGCAGTCAGTTGATCCCCGTTGAGGCACCATATGTATAAACAAAAAGAAATCTTGTATCTGAGCCAAGTCACACTAAACTGAAATCAAAGACAAAAGATAACCATGAACGAATAAGCACAAGATAATTCCTCCCATTCCAGTTCTACTTATAAAATAATGTTATATTCGCTTTCTGTGCGCTGCATCAATAGAATCGAAATATTAAAGGCTTGGGTAAATAAAGAGCAAAACTGTCTGTCTCTACGTTTCTACATGAACGAAATATTCCAATAGCATTAGCCATATTTTAGATCAAGATATAAAGATGAGCTCCAAAATGAATCTGCAATTAATCCAACAACACAAGCGAATAACACCGCACTCATCAAACATGAGAAGAAAAAAAATATAAATTAATTTACAAATGATACAGCACGTGACAGAAATCGAGGGGGAAGTTTTGAAAATTGGACCTTTAGACCATAAAAATAATAAATCAAGGTGCGATCATAGAGATAAAAGGGAACAAATGTCACAGCTGCGGAAAGATTTGCAAGGAGCTCAATACTGCCATACATTCAAATGAACTGGGGATATTGTACACGCAGACACACACGCACACACATACAAAAGTGGTACCGATACGTACACAGACAGATCATCGAAGGGGACGAACCCTTTCGCTCTGGTAATTGTAACGACGATGGAGAGAGAGAGAGAGATCTACAGGGACAGATATTGGTTGATGATGAAGGGCACGGTGTAATAATGAACCACGGGCTGTCTAATTTGTCGGCATTTCAAGATTAAGACGAAGGAGGAGGGAAAGAGTGTGCGGTGTCGGTGTGTATTGTGCGTGCAATTCTGTTGCTGTTTTCTTGGGGCCAAGGAGATTAAAAACTCAAACACAACATAGTACTTAATCAACTACACGAGGATCAAAGAATGGAGACGCACTCAATCATGCAGGTTTTTCGCTTGACCCAGAACCGAGGCACAAACCCGTTCTTTCCGGACAATTTTCAAACAGATTCCTTCCTCTTCTTGTTGTCAATTTCTCGGCATCTCAATCTCCTTTATTATAAATACGATTGGGATGCTTTTTTTACAGCCGGCCCTTGTGAATAATTAACTTTTTTTTTTTTTTTATTATTTCGATTATTTACCATATATATGAATATTTCTGGTACGATTGTATCACTGGATAAAGATCTTTTTTTTATTCTTTTGGGTTACCATAAAAACGCTGTTTCATAAACTCTATTTGATCATCTCCATTTTTGAAAAATATTACTAGACATCAATCTATTGTTATTATTTTGACTCATTGTTCACAAACTTTCATAACAACTTATATCGCAATTGATTGCTTTTATTAAATAAATAACTAAAAAGAGACTAATACACGTTCCTATGAGGTTACAAGATGAAAATACTAAGAATACAATAAAAAGAATTTCGTCTTGAAACATAGCTTGACAGTTAAAAGTTGAGGGTCTAAATAATTTGATAAAATTTAAGAATCCCGATTGTTGGAAACTTTTCTAAAGGACAATCAAGGCTAAGCTTTCAAGAATGGTGTGCTCCTCTCGAAATATCGTCAAGTTCACTGATAAAATTTTGTATAATTGCATGATTTTGATATAAATGCAGGCCACTTTAGCTAACAAAAAGCATTATATTGGGATTGACTTTTTAAATTCAATATATAAAATGCCAGCAATTGAGAATACAGAACGTCCTTGACTTACATGTTTGGATCGAAGTTTGCATCCATCCTACACATTAAAATATTATCTTTTATCTCTTCATCTTTTCCAGTTTTAGCCAATTTTTCATCTTACAAAATTTGAATACAAACATAAATTTGTTTTGACCATATAGAACATCTATGACTTAATGAATAGAAACATAAATTAGTTTTATGCTATGTTTAGTTCAAGGATTTTAGAAGAAAAAAAATGATAGAAAAAGTCATTTTTGTCATTGGAGTTGGATTATTGAATAAGCATAATGTGACTTACGTAACTTAAAAGATATAATTTTAATATAAATAGGCCCAATGTGATGGTTACTGAACATAAAGAAATTTGGATTAAATGGACTAAAAAAATCCCTCCTCTCTTCCTTTACCTCTCTCTTAATATAATTATAAATTATAAAAGGAAATCAAAAGATTATTTGTCAGGAATTGTATGGCAGTTCCGAAATGGAGAACAAAATATATATTGATGTCTTCGCGTTCTTGTCCATCAAAAAGCAAAGAACGACAAAAGGTAGAAGGGAAACAAAAACATCACAATAAAAAATTCTGTTCAAAAAGATTCCGCTGAGATATATCAAGGATTATGGATTAAGATACGTTTTCTAACCCAACCTTATGACTATGTTTGTTTGTAATTTTTTATTCTAAAATCACACATTGTAATTATTACATCTTTTAAATTTTATCTCTACCTTTCTCTTATTTTTATATAATTTTTAAAAAATATATCTAAAAATATATACAAAAAATCAAAACAAACATAACCTATGAAACCATAAGTTGAATCAATTGTATTATGAAAATCCGTGTGTTTATAATGTAGAATTAATATTTTACTAAAAGTTCAATTAATGAGGAAAATGAAATGGAAAAGAAAAGTGGAAAGAAAATATAATTTAAGTAAAGGAAAATCACTTTCCTCGCAAGAGAATAATTATTTTAATAATATCTTCTTTTTCAAAAAAACTTCATTATTTCTATTTTTCTCAACTATCATTAAATTATTTCTAACTATAAAATTTGAAGTTTACTTATTTTTTTTTTCTAATTTTCTAATTTTTCATTTCTTATAAAAATCATTTAATCAACCAACCCATGAAATTTTGAATTTCTTCAATTTTTTTCTTTAATGTTTTCTTTTTCTTTCTTAAATTTTAAAATCAAGCGTAGTGTTAGTAACTTGTAAAGGAAGAAAGTAGTGTAATTCTTAATTAAATCCAATTCACATGCTTCTCTTGAAATACGTTGACGACAGAGAAATTTGATATGGGAATGAGAATCGATGAAGTGCCGCTATGTTTGGATGCCAATTTGCCATCTTAA